>SJYQ01096361.1:238006-255445 GCA_006410935.1 Redunca redunca
CATAACAGCGGTGAAGATTCCGATCTAAAGCAGAGGAGGAGGTAAAGAAGCCAAAACGGACGGAGGGTCAGGGAGAGGGAGAGAGGGAAAGGGCTTAGCAGATCAGCACAGCTCAGACCCGAGGCAAGAGTGTGGGAGATGTTTGGTTCTGTTAGTGACTGCTTTAAGGATATTGTAATTTTTTAAACTTTGAAATAACAATTTTGGCTGCAACTGGTTCTCAGTCTTCTGTTCCTTAACATCTTTAGGAGTTTCTCTCTCTCTCTCTTTTTTTTTCCTGCTCCTTTTTGTCTTAGAGGAGCTATCTCCATTATCTCTTTCTTTTTTTCTTTTCTGTTCTCTTTCTTCCAGTTTTTCTTTTTGGCCACACCACACAGTGGCATTTGGGATCTTAGTTCCTGACCAGGGATCAAACCCATTCCCCCTGCAGTGGAAGCATGGAGTCTTAACCACTGGGCTGTCAGGGAAGTCCCTCGCTTATCTCTTGCTACAGTCAAACCATCCAGAACTGGGTGGTTGAATATAACAACCACCATATATATCTTATATGATTCTATTGATTGAACGGCAGTTTGTTAGCTGGTTTAACTGGTCCCTGGCAGAATGGCTGTCCGCCTGGGAACTCTCTCTTTCCATGATCTCTGCACCTGGTTAACCTAGGTGGCTGGGAAGAAGCAGAAGCTACCAGCTCTGTTAAGAGATAGTCCTAGAACTGGCAGAGTATCCCTTCCACCTCCTTCTGTTGGAAAAATCAGTCATAGGACCAGCACAAATTCAAGGGGAGTGGAAGTAAACCCTCTCTTCATGGGGGTAGGGACTTTGAGTCCATATTTAGTCCACCCCAGGGACTTACAGCTTTTCCACATCAGAGTTCTGTTGAAAGCACTTGATTTTGTGGTCCTTTCTAGGAGCACGGTGACATTTACTTTAGTCTGCTTCCACATTTCTGTAGACATTCAGATGGCTAGCTGAATTGAGAAACTGATTGGGAGAGGGCTATGACAACTACTTATGTTTGAATTGGTAATTTTATTGCAAAATTAATTCTAAAAGAACCTACATGAACCTTTCTGAAAATTTTCATTTGTCATAAATATGTTTTTTTTTCCCTCTTATTTTCTTTTCAGGTCACGCTCACGCTGTAACACAAGCAGCGGTAGTGAATCAGAAAATTCTAACAGAGAGCACCGGAAAAAGAGAAACAGGTAATGTTGGAATATGATAGTTAACAGGAAATCAGCCGTTGAAATCAGCGGCTGCCACTGATTGTAGAAGCTATGTGTCCTATGAATTTTTACACCTGATTTTTCTCAGCTGTATTTAAGAAGAAATCTGGAATGATTCTGAAATACTATTTTAGGAAACCTCAGCTCTTTGAACTGAGTTTCTTATCTTTATAATAAGATGATTAAACAGTTTGACAATGATGTTCCTTCTTGTTAATTAAAAAAAAAAAAGCAATGATCTATATTTAGGTACAACATGTAGTGAATTTGCCTAAGAGTGGTAAGAAATTTTATCATTTGTAGAGAGATTTCTCCCTGAAGTGTCTTTTAACATGGCATCATTATTCTTTGCCCAACCAAAAGCCAAGACACTCATAGTCGCATACTTTTAGTCTTATGTGTATGTAAATGCAGATGTGTTTATACTTGTGCCAGGCACACACAATTAGATGGGTAAATGCAATTAATCCATATTTTTAGGACTTAGTCTTAAGAGCTTGTTAGTAACATGATTTGACATGTAATCAATATTAGTGATGACAGTGCGTTGATTTAATCAGTTCTTCCTAATTCTGAAAGATTTAATTGAAAACGAGTAACCCATGATGAAAGAACACCGGGTTGGGGAGCTGAGGGATCTAGTCGTTGATTATGCCACTTTCTAATCCAGTGGTTCCCAGCTGGGGACAGTTTTGTTTTCCCTCTCTTCCCTGAGGACATCTGGCACTGTCTGGGGCGGCTTTTGGCTGTCATGCTGGGGGATTGCTGCTGACTAGGGCTGCTGCTGAACTCCCTACAGCGCGCATGGCGGCACTCTACGACGGGGCGCCGGGCTCCCGCAGGCCACGGTGCCACCGTGGGGACACGCGTGCCCCTCTGATGGAGACTCTGGCGGGGCTGCTGCTTCTGGGCTGTCTCCTGCTGAGGGAGCTGCAGGAGACGATCTCCAGGGTCCTTGTTCCGTGCTCAGAGCCTTTGTGTGTGGCATGCACTGAATCGGCCTCCCTCTCTAACTGCAGCACCTATGTAACAGCCGCCCAGACAGCACTGTTAGAGTGGACCACTTTCTTAGGGAAACTTTCTGTGTCGAGCCTTCTTGACAGAGGTGAGATCTCAATGTATTAGGACAGTTTTCTCAAGGAAATGATCCCAATTTCTTCATCTGTAAAAACCTACGTGTGGACGGTAGCTTTCCCTCAGGTACCCTCTTCCCACTCTAAAATCCAGTATTTCTGCACAGACAACACAAAACAAACGGAAAAACACCTCCCCCATCTCTATGGACCTACTTATCAAGCCAGTGTCTTAACAAATATATTTCTGTTTTGCTGAGTGTATTCTAAGTTTGTGCATGCGAGGTCGCTTTAGCCCCTCTCTTTGCGACCCTATGGACCAGGGCCTGGTGCGCCATTCTTAGCTTCTCAGAGCCAGCCTATTTAAGGACAGTGTCTTTTTGAGCCAGAAGTGCTAACTTGACATTTGCTGTTAAAATGAAACACTATTTAAAGGTTGCCAGCAAATTCCTAAATAGCTCATTACTGATCGAGAAGCACTGGCTTTAATATTCCTAATAGGTGTTTTCTGCCTCTACCCCAGTTTCATCAGCAATTTTTCAGATTGGCTTTTTTGTACTGTATAAATAGTATATTTTAGAATGATGGTGGTTCTGAATGTTTAAATGCTAAAGTACTTTATAAGGCTATTAATGAGAAATTGCTTTCAAAGCACACTGACACAAAGACTTGCAAAAATAATTTCTTTTACCTGTAGAGATACTGCCGTGGGCTTACACAGGGTGGCTGTGTCTGTAGAAGATGAGGTCTGGAGTCTGGCTCTCAGAGGCATAGCGGAAAGTGGGTGAAGGAAGCAGCAGGTCTTGCAGGGCTAATCCCATGCCTGAAAATCCTGCTGGAGGCACAGCGTAGGGGGTGGTGCTGCACAGGACTCTGTCACGGGGGCCACGTACCCATGACGCAGTGCTGCCACTACCCACTCCATCCCATTATCAGCCTTTAAAATCTTGCCAGAACCCACTCACTCTACCTTGGGATACATGGGTCTGAATATTTATACTGTGGCCCTGCTAATGGTCCCAATATGTCTTGTGTCTGTAGTGAAGGGTTGTCTTAACGATGTCTGACTTTCAACTCTGGGGGAGAGAATGAATCTCTTCAACCTCAGTTGCCTTTCCTTATTTCCATCGGCAGGGTGACCCAGCCAAGCTCTCGCCAGCATCCTTTGTGCTTTTATTAAAGCACTCTGGTAACCCTAGAATGGGGCAAAGTGAGTCTTGAACATGCTGATTTTCTTCTTCCTGCCAGCAAGGTCTCTAAATTCAGCTCCGGATACTTTCTCACCTTGGAAGTCAGAGCCTGCACCTGAGACACCCCATTTTCCTATCTCCCCATGGGTACTGTAGCTTGGGGCAGAAAGACAAAGACTGTGCACATTGGCTTTTCAAGCACTGTTTTGAAGCCCGTGATGTGTCCAGTGGAGCTCTGGAGAGACTCTCTCCGGAGAGAGGTTCTGGAGACTGCGTGTGGTCTTCAGGATGTTATTTCCTCGGCCACTGCTTCTTGCTGTTGTTACAATTGTTGTTGTTGTTGTTTGTTTCTTTGTTTGCTTTTTTAACATAAGGAGGGTCTCTCACATTAGGTTCAAGACAATGCTGTGTCAGTACTGTTTTTTCACAGTGCCTACCTGTTGGGAGCTCAAGCTGCTCTGCTGCTCCCATAGATAGCAGTTTCAGTATCTCTCGTTTTGTGTGAAGAGATGCACAAGTGAACAAGACAGTGTTACAAATCAGCTTTATTCAAAGCAGTGGTTGTGGCTTTGAACAGACATGGAAAAAGTCATAATCCACACTGACTCTGGAAGGCTAGTATTAGAAACAAGGATGTTGTTTAGATTCAATTTTAGAAAAACATGACTGTAGATAAGCAACTTCCTCTGTTAGCTTTGGGTCGAGAGCTAGGCCAGATGGGTGAGGACTGTGCGATAGCTGCAGGGTACCATTCCATAGAATATTCAACAGCAGAGACTTCAGCCTCCTTTGTTTGGGAACTTGTTTATGTATTTCTTAATCCTCTTGCACTTTAGTTGTCTCTTTACTGTTTTCATAATCTGCATGGGTACCTACAGTTTTCCAGATTTTGAGGTCTGAGAAAGCGGTTTTCTTTTTTCTCTGTATAATTAGCTGGAAATTGGAGCAGTTTCTTGTTATGACATCTAAGATGACAGAGTCCTTATTTTCCCCTCAGTGTCCCTAGTGAGTGAGGTCGCTCAGTCATGTCCGACTCTCTGTGACCCCATGGACTGTAGCCTGCCAGGCTCTTCCGTCCATGGGATTTTCCAGGCAAGAGGACTGGAGTGGGTCGCCGTTTCCTTCTCCAGGTAATCTTCCCGACCCAGAGGTGGAACCCGGGTCTCCCGCATTGTAGGCAGACGCTTCACTGTCTGAGCCACTGGGGAAGCCTGCTGGTGTCTCTGTGCACCTTTGTCTTCATCTCTCTCCTCTTCTCTGCCTTTTTTACTCTATCTCATTATTTTCCCTCCCCCAGGTCCCCCCTATTCTTTTCTTTTCTTAGCTTCTTTCTCACTCTTTCTTTCCTGTCCTCTCTGACATCTGTCTCTGTTTAGGGAACCAGTGATAAAATGTCAAAAAAAAAAAAGAAAAGCAAAAATAAAACCCAGAGGGAGTGGGTTAGGGTTTTGGTTCTGCCATGTCCTGCTGTTTGACCTTGGGCAATTCATTTAATCAATTTAAACTTAGCTTTCTCATCCTTAAAATGATGTGTGTGCTACCTGCTCTGTTTTCTTGAGTTCCTGCAAAGACTAACGAGCATAAGAGGTGACGGGACTGTGGCAGACAGAGCTGGGTATCTAATTTTGGTGTCACTGCCTCTTCTTTGGCTGTCCCGGCCTCTCCTACACCCTCTTTTTAGCCTTTTCCATTTTTCTTTTAACCTTGTCCTCCATTTCCCCATCTTCCCTATCTACACATTAGTATTTTCAGACCAGGCTTTTTTATCCTTTGATTGATGGGTAGGTTTTAGGGGTATCATAATATCAAGCAATTTAATGTAAAATTCTCTGTTTGCAAGCATACAATTTTCTGGTGATAAGAGTCTGTAGATTTAATCAGATTCTTAAGAGGGTATCTGATCTCCAAAAAGTTAGAAAGTGGTCATTATGATCTAAATAGTGAAAGATAGATTGATATTGCGAAATGGAGTTGATATTTTAGTTCACTGGTAAGGTTGACATCTAAAAGGCTGCAAATTTCTTTTGAGATTACTAACTTTTCTATGCTGATTTGTGAAAAAAATTGGTTCAATTAAATTAATCAAATTAGAAACTTACCAAGTACAGAGAAGCATTAAATTAATGATCTTTGTGAGTATTAGATGGCATTAGTTTTCACTAGTTAGAATTTTGAATCTTGCACGTAAAATCAGAAGGGTCAGTTGGCTCCTCCTTTGTGGATTTGAACCCCTGGGCCGTGCTTGGGACTTGGCCACAGAGTATGTTGAAGGAGGACCTAAGAAGTAGATGTATCACAGTGAAGCCTTTCATAAGCCAGCTTTCCCTGAAAATACATTGAGCTTAATAAAATATCCTTCACATTCAAAGGAACTGGTCTGCAAAAATATCCTTTGTGCTGTTGATGAAAATCAGCTCTCCTTTAGGCATTCACTGGGATCTGTGGATTACTCAGTCATTAGCTTTGATGTGTTGCTAGGCTTTTAGGATTTGAAGTGGGAGATTTGGAGGAGGTAGGGGGCAGTGAGGCAGAGAACCAGTCTGGTGTTTTTTGCATAAGCATAAATGTGGAAGTAACTCTGGAGCCTGGCGAAAATTAAAAGAGTAAGAAAAATGAGAGAAGCTGGGGGTAAGAACAGGACTAGAATAAATTGGCAACAGGGGACCATTTGGACCTTTCCCAAATTTCATTCTGAGCCATTTGCATCATAATCACATGAATTATGTACATGAGGCGATATGTATGCACGTGTGTGCATGCGTGTGGGTGAAACAGAGCACAGAACAAAGAATGAGGGTCTGTGCATTATGAATCTGTCCCTGCTTTGAAGAGCTCCATGCCTAAAAGCTGGTTCCTTTACCCTCTTGAGTTTTAATTTTCTTACATGCTAAATGGGATCATCCCTGCCCTGCCTACCTCATGAGGTTTGTGAAGATCTGAGATAATGGATATGCTTTGAAAGCAGAAAGAGCCCTGCATTCGGCTGATGAGAATGCTCAGTGCTGCTCGGTGTTACCTGAAGTCCCCATTGTATCTACAGAGTGGGGGCCGCTCCCTTTAATAACAAAGAGGCCAGTGTTTCTGACATGTGAGTTTATCTGGCCACAAGTGTTAGAGTTTCCTCCTGCTTTTTAGGTGTCTCTTAGAATCTGTATCTGAATAATGGATTAAGATGGTTTGAAGTATTTTAAATGCGTTCCACAAAGTCTTTTATATTATTTATTTTTCTGAGAAAAGTAAGAAACCATCCTCTGTGGCACTGCAGCTAACAGGGATGATATGGCTGAGGCAGGCAGATCTAGATCACGGCCTTGGTAGGGTCTTGTTCTCGTTAGAATCATAAAACAAAACAAAACATTACTGTCCCTGTGCCTTAAGGGAAGAATGTGTGTTGGATGATGGCAAACTTAAACCCAAGCGTGTTTATTTCACATGGCCTGAAAATAGATAACTGTTTCCTCGAAAGCGTGCCTTCCTGCCTGGTTCCTGTCCCTGGCGGAAGTGTCTGGGCTGCAAACCAGGTACAAATTGCGGGTCTGGAGTGGGCCGTCTGTGCAGAGCCACCGGAAGCGATGTTCACTGTGCTACGCCCATGGCACAGGGTTCTGATTTCTACTTTATTAAGTTGTATTAGGATTTAAACGTCTGATATGGGTAACTCAGGAATTCCAGAGCTTAATCCAAATTGATAGAGACGACTGTGGAAGCACAGAGCTACGGCAACAGAGAAGTGTTCTCAGAGGACTAAAGTCGAGGCAGGTTGAACGATTACAAAAACAGAAGCAGAGCTGGGGAGAGGAAATTGTGCCAGGGGTAGCCCATTGTAGGAGGGAGAGCATAAGGTGTAAGTGGAAGAGACTGAAGAACCTTTAAGAGCAAATAAGATTAATTTATTGATGGTGGGGGAAGATGGGAAAAGCAAATGAATTTTTTGCTTGCTGGTCTTCAGGGAGTATGTTGACAGATGCCTGGAACTGATAGAAATTTCCCTAGGGAAGAGAAACTACTGAAAAAAAAAGGTTGGTTTATAGCAGGTGATCCCAGAACGAGAGCTGTTGTTGAGAAACACAAGTCCACAATCGTTTGGGAACTGCAGAGTTACCGTTAGCGATGGCGTGGCCATATGAAGCAGTTGTCTGGAGGGTCGTGCTGTAGCTGAAGAGTGGAGGTTTGTTTCAAAGAGTCTGGCTGCCTTGTAAATGAAGCACAAAGAGAAAAACATAGATAGAGTTTTAAATCTGGAAAGGATCTTCACAGTAATTCAGTAGATGAAGAAACAGACTTACCAAAGAAGGTTAAACGTTTTGCCCAGGGATCTCTGAGTCGGATAACAACAGAGCTGGAACTAGATTGAACTCAGGAGCAACAGGTATTGCTCTTTATCATCCAAAGTGTCGTTTTACATTTGCTCAGGTTTTGTATTAAACATGGTCTTCTTTCTCAGTGAAGGAGAAATGAATTAAGACCTGGTCTCAAGGAATGTCCTGTTAGGAATGAAACTGCCCTGGTAAAGGTAGAGGACAAAGTAAAATCCACAAAGATTTGTATAAGAATTCATTTGGTAATGTGAAGAATTTTGCAGAAGAAGCAGAACTATTTTGGGAAGATAGAAAGAAGAGACTAAGAATAGTCATTATCTTCATTATTGTTATCAAATGATTATATGGCATTTCATCATCACAGTCTTTTACAAACTTTAATTAAGTGTCAAATGCAGTTAAAATCTAAATTGCATGGAGAGCCTGGAAAAGTAGGGTGTTGAAGTTTGGTGAGATATGAAGGAAGTCTATCAGAACTCTCTTATTCTGAAATATTACTGGAAAATGCTCTGCTCTAGAACAACTCTCTTCCTTATACATTAACTGAAACACAGAAGCTGAGACTTCCGTGGTGGTCCAGCGGTTGAGACTCTGCACTCCCCCTGCCAGGAGCTGTGGGTTCCATCCCTGCTGTGCAACTGAGATCCCACGTGCTATGTGGCGTAGCCAAAAAAACATAAAATAAAATGATGGAGAATTAAAAAAAAAAAAACCAGCCTTCTTATGGTTAGGCTTCTTAGTCTAGCTGTTAAGTCTTCTTAGTTGTACTGAGGAAATAGACAAAATATGATATGTAGAGTTATTGCCTTAGTGGATACAGGAAAGAAATGTTTAGCATTTTTGAGGTTCAACTTTAAGTATAACATTTGAAAATGAATATATTCCCAGTAAAAAATGCAACGGACTCTTTCCCCCCTTAACACTTTCATGATTGTAAAAAGTCAAAATATAAAACATTTTGACATTTCAAAAGGCCCTATATCAATATAATGCTTATAGTGTTTTTATTCTTCATAATTTAAATTCCTGCATTAAAATTAAAACCTATCAGGAAAGAAGCAAAACCCAATACTTTGTGTGTCTCACGTCTCAGGAGAAATGAGACTCACAAGACAGAACCATTATAGGATACGTGTTGTACATGTAAAGATTTCTTTAGTTACTTATGCATAAACAAAACAGTTAACTTCTGCCTCCTAAGGACTGAGTATTACAGTATTCTTGCCTTTAAGGGTAAGATTTTTCCTTTCCAAGTAGCATCTGTATTTTCTGGAGTAGGTCAGTGATGGAAGAAATGACACTTTCACTCTTGTAATGAGGTACCATTAACCAGAGGCCTTTTGTAAGGGTGTAATTTCAAACTTCATTACAGACTAAGGCAGCCACACCGCTTCTGTTGTGACTCTGCAATGAGCCTTACATTTTTAATGCACCTTGTTAGAATATTTATGAAGCTGCATCACCGGTAGAGGGCATCTGTCTCTGGAACATGTGGGTCCCAAGGATATTAACTGACAGGGTTTCATTGCCTTCACTTTCAACTATTTGATTAGGAAAATAGAAGTTAAAGGTACAGGCCATGGTCTGAATTCTTTCTGATATAGTTCTTGTTACTAGCAAGGTACTGGAGGTAGTTTTCACTTCTGTTACCAGAGAAAAGCCTCTGCCTGAAGGTAGCTAGCTGAAGTCCACAACAGAAGAACGAGCATATACTCCTTGTGCTTCCTTTGAATTGTCTAGGGAATGTTCTTTAGCAAAAGTATGTTTGCCTCAGTCAGGTTTCACCCTTGCTGGTACACCTGACCCCTCAAAAATATTTAAAGGTTCTGACTTAACTGATTAAAAATAAAATTAGTGAAATTTAGTCCTGTCCGTGAACTATGCAGTGATTTAGTTCGGAATGGAAGCTGCATCTAAAAGACTCCAGGCTTGAGAGTTGCATGGACCTAGTTTTATGTCTATCCCCGGGCTTTGCAAGATGTGGGTTCCTGTGAGAAGGGAGCTATCTCCTTGCCAGCCTGACACCTTCCCACTGACCATCTCTTCCTACCTTTGGGCTCCTCAGTCCTGGGGGTGTACAGGACAGCTCTCCCCCAGCAGGTCTGGTTGCTCACTGGCTGTCACATGGTACACGAATGGCTCAGAGGTGTAGGTTTCGGCTATGAAAATCCATATGCATATGTGTTTGTATATGTAGTCAAAATATAAAAAATAACAGTGTTTGTTTCAAAGAATTATTAATAATCATATGACTTTGAATCGTATATCTTATTTTTTCTTTAGCTATTTCTAATATTCATATATCTTCTCATATTTTTCTTTAGCTATTTCTAATGTTCGAATTCATAACCACATATGTTCAATTTTAATTTCCTTTGCATGCATCATGAGAGAGGGAACTATGTTCTTGAATTTGTGAAAAATACCTTGACTGTATCCTGTTAATATTCAAATAATAGAAATGAAAGCTTTAGTGAGGAAATATATACAGTTCAAAGACTTGAAGTGTGTTACAGATAATTTTTTACTTAACACAATTCCTCTTTAATATAGAGAGATTTAAATAGCTTTTTCCTTTTAAGCTACTTTGTTTTAGTTTTTTTAAAAACTTGAATTTGCTTTCCTTTGTCTCTGTTTAGGTGAGATGAATATTTGTCACTGTCTGCTGATCTGCATTATAAGCAAATCCAGATATCCATCCCACAGCACTGTAACAGGGCAACCAAAAGACATCTGTTCAGTGAAAGACAGGACTCCAGACTTGTCTATTCTTTTCATTTGTTTTGAAACAGTTATGCTCATGCAGTCCCAGTACTGGGATGATTACCATGTGATGCCACGCTGTTCTCCCATGTCCTGGGAGCAGCAATGTGAAAGAAACACCCTGGAGTGGCTTCCTCAAGAACTTACGTAAATTCAGAATTAAAGATTCAGATAACAGTTGTTTCATTTTTGCAAAAAATACTCATGGCTTTACAGCATCAGTGCATTCTAGACATTATTTACACATTAAGTATGCACTTGCTTTAATTTAATACTTGTTTCCCTCTCTCTCCTATAACTCCTCACCCTTGTTTTTAGAAAGACTTGATGTATCTGCAGACTGAGTGTGGTCCATGATGGTTTTTGCTAGGTCCATTCAGTATCTCCACACTCATAATTGATTGCCATTACTTAAAAAAAAAGTTAATTAAAAAAAAAGATCCAGATTTGTAGATTATCTTTTGAAAACTGACAGGATTGATAATATTGTCCTTGACCCCACATGACAAGTGCTTGTACCCCCAGCCCCCTCTCCCCCCAGCTTCGCTTTCCCCCCTGCCAGGACCCTGGCCACACTGAGTGCTCAGCCCTCATTCTCTCTTAAACACACTAGCAGCGTAACCAGAATGTTCTGTGCCTACCCTGCTGCCGTGGCATTATGCCACCATATTTAAGTGTTTGAATTTCTAGCTTTCATACATGACCACTGGAAAACCATAGCCTTGACTAGACGGACCTTTGTTGACAAAGTAATGTCTCTGCTTTTGAATATGCTGTCTAGGTTGGTCATAACTTTCCTTCCAAGCAGTAAGCGTCTTTTAATTTCATGGCTGCAGTCACCATCTGCAGTGATTTGGGAGCCCCCCAAAATAAAGTCACCCACTGTTTCCCCATCTGTTTACCATGAAGTGATGGGACCGGATGCCATGTTCTTAGTTTTCTGAATGTTGAGCTTTAAGCCAACTTTTTCACTCTCCTATCTCACTTTCATCAAGAGGCTCTTAGTTCTTCTTCACTTTCTGCCATAAGGGTGGTGTTATCTGCATTTCATTTCTTAATAACTCTAAATAGCTTATTTAATAACTTTTTGATACCTTTGACACCTTTGACCTTTTTGATGACTTTGATACTTTTTGACAGCAGGTTTAGGATGAACTGATAAAGGTAACACATGTGGGTGTTAACTTTAGGTGATCGTTGTTTTTTTCAGAATGCGGCAGGAGAATGATATGGTTGACTCGGCACCACAGTGGGAAGCTGTATTAAGGAGACAAAAGGAGAAAAACCAGGCAGACCCGAACAATAGACGATCCAGACACAGATCTCGCTCGTAGGTGCTCCCTCTTTATGCCTGAATGAAAAAACTCAGAACTTTTGGTGCATGTGGATTCCGGGGCACATTGGGCTGTCTCTCTTGAGGTCTTCTAAAGTGGTTCAGGTTTATCATGATTAGACAAGTATTTGTTTGTCATATTTATTTTGTTTTATTGTGACACTCATCAACTATATCCGAAGGGGTAGAAGTTGGAGCACAGCCAAAGCAAAATGTCATAAACACAAGGCTATCAAAGTGATGTTTTATTTTGTTTTTAAACAAAAGTGTATATTCAGCTGAGTAAGTAGGAAGTCTCCTTTGTTCTGGAGCCAAACTGTTGGTGAAATACCTGCTGCTTCTCTCCTCTGAAGCCTTGGTCCAGGTTGAACTAGCTATGACTAACTCCCCATCAGATTACCATTTGTGAGAAGTTGTCAGTGAGTGACTCATTACGTCCCAGTCTTGAGATCAGCCTGCTCCTTTTGTAGCTAGGCAGTGCCAAGTGTGAGCACAATTATCCCATGATGATGAGACTGCCAGTCCCCCAGACCGATTTTCTTTTGAACTGATAATGTTTATACTTAAAAAAATATATTTGCATCATCCAGATTTAGACTCCCCACTCCCACCTCTTGCTCCAAAGCATCTCTTTCTTTTTTTGATGATCACGAAGTAGATTTATTAATATAGGGCACTTACAAGAGACATAAGTGGGTAGACAAGGGGACTGTGCTCCAGGAACTAAGAGGGAAAGCAGCTTTATGTATTCTGTCGGTGGATACCCACTTCATAGACTGAGGAGGGGCCACCCAGAAGGCGAGAGGCCCTGGGAGATCGGCCTGTTGCATAGAGAGAATGTGGCCCAGTTTAAACGGTGAGAGTGGCCCCCAATCATGCCTCTTTAAAAAACGCGTGCTTTTGAAATCTGTCGTTTGTGTGGCTGGAGTGGTCTTTGTTGCTGCGCAGGCTTTTCTCCGGCTGCTGCGGCGAGTGGGGCTGCACTCCGGCTGCAGTCGGCTGCTTCTCGTTGCATAGCGTCTCTCCTCCTGGAGCGTGGCCTGCAGGGCGTGTCGGGCTCGGTGCTCGTGGCCCCAGCGCTCTGGAGCGCAGGCTCGGGAGTTGGGGTGCACAGGCCTGCTTGCTGCGCCGCATGCGCGACCTTCCTGGACCAGGGATCGAACGCGTGTCTCCCGCATGGGCAGATGGATTCTTTACAGCTGAACAGTCCCAGGGAAGCTCTAGAGCATACAGTTTTTAAATGAAAAGTGAGCTGGGACTAACTACCGATATCCCTTTATGATCCTGGGTGGTTGGATGCCTCGTGTTGCCTAATGTGGAAGGAGAGATGGTGTCTCAGGCGTGGGTTTCCTTTATTCCATCAGTGGAGGAATTACACTGGCTGAGCTTTGAGTGATACATCCTTGCATTCCTGGGATAAATGCCCAATAAATCTACTATCGTTTCCATATATTGCTGGTTTCTATTTAATATTTCGTTAAGATTTTTTTCCATATGTTCATGAGAGATTCTGGTTTACAATTTTCTTGTAGTATTTGTCAGTTTTTTTCTTTTTTTTTTAACAAGGGTATGCTGGTCATTTAAAATAGTTTAGGAACTTTCCCTTATTTTCTCTATTTTCTGAGAGTATAAAATTAACAGTATTCTTTCCATAAATATTGATATAATTTACCCAGGAAACCAACCCTTCCATGAACCTTCTTTGTGATAAGTCTTAAAGTACAAACTGAAATTCTTTAACAGATACTGGGCTGTTAAGATTGTGTCCACGTGTTATGTGTAGGTTTTGGTAGTATGTGTATTTAAAAGAATTTGTTCCTTTTATCTAAGTTGTCATCTTTTAATAAAAAAATTGTTTATAATAATTCTTTTAGTGTCCTTTGAACATCTGTTGTGATATTACCTCTTTCATTCCTGATTTGAATGGTTTCTTCTTTTAATTTTCTCCTTAATTGTGTTTTCTAATTTTTCAAAGAACTAATTCTGGGTTTTGTTGATTTTCTTTGTCTGTTAACCATTCATTGATTTCTACTCTTTATTACTTTCTTCTATGTATTTTGTCTTTTATTTGTTCTTTTTTTTAACCTTCTTAAGGTGACACTGAAATCCGTGATTTCTTTGACCTTGTTTTTTTTTTTTTTTTNTTATTTAATTTCCAAGTATTTGGAGATTTTCTACATATCAAATTACTATTAATTTCTAATTTTCTTGTATTTTGGTTAAAATCTGTAAGATTTCAAATTTATTGAGATCTATCTTAAGAGCTAGTATGTAGTCTTTAACGACGTATGATCTGATGGACTTGAGAAGAGTCACTCTCAGTTGTTGGGTATAGTCTACAAATGCCAGGTAAACCTAGTTAACTGAGAGTGTTGTTTGGATGCTCTGTGACTTTACCGATTTCTTTGTCTACTTTTCAGTCAGTGGCTGAGAGAGATGTTAAACTTTCTAGTAATTGTGGATGTTTCTGTTTCGCCCTTTAGTTCTGTCAGTTCTCGTTTCAGGTTGGTTTGAAGCTCTGGCATTAGGTACACACACATTTGTGGGGAAAAAAGTGTTTTTTTTGGTCTACCTGATAAATTGACCTTTTTATCATTGTGACATGTTCTTTATTCTGGTAATATTTCTTTCTCTATGTCCATTTCACCCACGAACTTGTGTGTATATGTATGTGTGTAGTTAGATATAGCCATTATGCTTTTTTCATGCTCACTTTTTACATGGTATATGAAAGTGAAGGTCACTCAGTTGTGTCCAGCTCTTTGTGACCCTCTGTCCATGGAATTCTCCAGGCAAGAATCCTGGAGTCAGTAACCATTCCCTAACCACGGGATCCTCCTGACCCAGGGATCAAACCCAGGTATCCCACATTGCAGGCAGATTTTTTACCAGCTGAGCTACTGCTTTCCAGGTGGCACTAGTGGTAAAGAACCCACCTGCCAATGCAGGAGACATAAGAGATGCAGGTTCAGTCCCTGCGTCAGGAAGATCCCCTGGAGGAGGCAATAGCAACCCACTCCAGGATTCTTGCCTGGAGAATCCCGTAGACAGAGAAGCTATGGGTCACAGGGTCACATAGACAGGGTCACAAAGAGTCGGACATGACTGAAGTGACTTTTATTTTAGGCCTAAGTATATCTTTATGATTAAAGCCCATCTCTTGATCTCTTGTAGATTGCAGTAATTTGTCTTAAAAAATTTTTTTAATCTAGTCTGACCATCTATAACTCGAGTGTTAGGATACTTATGGGTCATATAATTATTAATATTTGGGGTTTAAACTTTCTTTTAAATCTTACTTACATGATAAAAATATCATGTGAGGATATGAAATACCAAAAATACCAGAGAGAGGATTATCTCAGAACAATGCAATTGTATGAGAGAATCCTGTTAATAGTATGATATGTACCTTTCTGGAATTTAGTTTTTAAAATAAACCATAAAAAGACTTAGCAAATGTTTGTGGTATGACTTTCTAATTGAACTTGATTATTTGACTATATAGCCAATATGGCCAAAGTACAGTAAACAAAAAAAAAATACCAATTTGAAGAGTAATTCTTTCAGAAGTTGCTCTGGCTGCTGAGTTAAAAGCAGATTGAGAAAGGAAAGGAAGCAGGAAGAGCAATTAAAAAAATTTTTCAGTGGTCCAAGTGTGAGGTGGTTTTAACTCAGAAAAGATTGTGGTAGTGGAAGTGAAGTGAATGCATACACATTTTGGAAGGAGAGCTAACGGGTTCATAGTGTGAGAGAGAGTGTGGATGAACTTTGGAGGTGACATGTTAAGTGAGTGGCCATTCCTTTTTACATACCTTATCCATGAGGTGGAGGGAGATGATCTGGTATCTGCGGGAAGTGTTAAGGTTTCTGTTTCATTAGGTTTGAAAAACCAAGTTTGCGAACAAATGGAAATGTCAGGTAGGCTGCTAGATAGAAGTGTTAAAATTCCACGAGATCGTTCATTACTTTATTTAGGACAAACTGGGCTCTGTCTTCGATTTGATCATGACATCAAAAACCCAAGGTTTGTTGACAGTTAAGCAAATATCTGATTGGTGCTGTTGTTAAGAAAACAGACCTATGTCTGCATTCTGGGCCTCTGAATGTTAGCTTATTACCTCATCTCCATGAACCTCTTAGTGTCGTGTATACAAAATAGATGATACCATCCTGAAGAGACGTTGCTGAACATTAAGTCAAATCATGTATGTCAAGTGACAGCATCAGTACTCACATTTGCAACTGCTATAATCAGGAAGTTCTCCAGGCCCCAGTGTATCCATACAAGTAAGCTACTTGATTTTTTCCCCTTGGAATGGGGAACAGCTGAGAAAAGAGAGCAAGTGGAGGTCACTCACACTGAAACTAGAATTTGAGGATTTAGGGATCTCTAGGAACCACTGCAGCTTTTCTTTTCTCTTTTACGTGAAAACGCAGAGCAGCCTCTGGAGGAAGTGATTAAAATTGTTCTTTAAGTGCATCAGTGTTTGTAAGTATATGTAGCATTTAAGATGTTTAGTAAATCGCATATCTGTCATTTGCTCCCCTATTCTTGAATTCCTACGGTTGTGTGTGTCAATTGCCCATATGGAGGTATCCACTGAGGATTTAGAATGTTATGATACATCATTCACACATGATTCACTCATTGTTTTTTGAAATCTCCAATGAAAAACTAGAAAATTGTGTTCATTATTAAATACCAGAGATACACAGTTGTAGAAAATACAAAATCCTCTCTCCTAAAACACAGAAACTGAAATATGATTGCATATAATTTACTTGAATGTGGGAATGGTCCTATCTAGTTTATTTTTCAGCTTCATTGCCAAGAGATTGATATTACATATCATTGGGAAACTTAAATGAAATTTCTTTTCTACATGGGTGAATTTTTTTATTCACTGGGATATTTGGAAAAGACATTGAAGTTGAAACAGTAAGTTCTCACAGGTTCAACTTAAGTGTGCCTGAAGGCTCAGGCTCCCTCTGGTGGCAATAGTGTCTTACTACTTCTATGAAAAGACAGAGTTTTGCCAAGGAAACACACTGGTCATAGCAAACACCCTCTTCCAACAACACAAGAGAAGACTCTACACGTGGACATCACCAGATGGTCAACACCGAAATCAGATTGATTATATTCTCTGCAGCCAAAGATGGAGAAGCTCTATACAGTCAGCACAAACAAGACCAGGAGCTGACTGTGGCTCAGATCATGAACTCCTTATTGCCAAATTCAGACTTAAATTGAACAAAGTAGGGAAAACCGCTAGACCATTCAGGTATGACCTAAATCAAATCCCTTATGATTATACAGTGGAAGTGAGAAATAGATTTAAGGGTCTAGATCTGATAGATAGAGCGCCTGATGAACTATGGAATGAGGTTCGTGACATTGTACAGGAGACAGGGATCAAGACCATCCCCATGGAAAAGAAATAAAAAAAAGGAAAATGGCTGTCTGGGGAGGCCTTGCAAATAGCTGTGAAAAGAAGAGAGGCAAAAAGCGAAGGAGAAAAGGAAAGACAG
>SJYQ01096361.1:255566-280473 GCA_006410935.1 Redunca redunca
TTTTCCTGTGGTCATGTATGGATGTGAGAGTTGGACTGTGAAAAAGGCTGAGCGCTAAAGAATTGATGCGTTTGAACTGTGGTGTTGGAGAAGACTCTTGAGGGTCCCTTGGACTGCAAGGAGATCCAACCAGTCCATTCTGAAGGAGATCAATCCTGGGATTTCTTTGGAAGGAATGATGCTGAAGCTGAAACTCCAGTACTTTGGCCACCTCATGCGAAGAGTTGATTCATTGGAAAAGACTCTGATGCTGGGGGGATTGGGGGCAGGAGGAGAAGGGGACGACAGAGGATGAGATGGCTGGATGGCATCACCGACTCGTTGGACGTGAGCCTGAGTGAACTCCGGGAGATGGTGACGGACAGGGAGGCCTGGCGTGATGCAATTCATGGGGTCGCAAAGAGTCGGACACGACTGAGCGACTGAACTGAACTGAACTTCTATGAAAAACTGAAAGATGAGGTTGTCAGGATGGAATGATGTTCCCAGTTAAAACAGAAGTCTGATGCCTTAGATAAAGATTTAGCATGACATCCCTGGAAGTGACTCCTGAGTGATCTTCAGCAACTAGGTTTCTGGGCTCTGTGGCTTTCTAATCTTTCTTTAATTCCAAGAGGGGGAGAGGGATGGAGGAGAAGATTTAAGACATTGCATAATCATACCTATTCTGACCACTCAGGAATTTGATAAGCAATTACTGAGTTAAGTGCTCTGAATGTTTTAAATAAAGATATTTTATAAAATTGATTGTTTTAGTAACACATTTTCAGCTCTAAATTTCCTTCTATGGCAGTGATCACAAAAATAAGTCAAATGCTGTCATCTGTATTTTTTCAGCATAATACAGTATACAAAATATAGTATATTATCTACTATAATATGGGCTTCCTTGGTGGCTCAGATGGAGCCTGCAATGTGGGAGAGCCGGGTTCAATCTCTGGCTCCCTGGAGAAGGGAATGGCAACTCACTCTAATAGTCTTGCCTGGAGAATTCCATGGACAGAGGATCCTGGTGGGTTATAATGGGGTCATGGAGAGTCAGACACAGCTGAGTGAATAACACTCTACTATAATATATAGCACATATTATATGTTATACTATTTTCTAGATAATATAATTAGAGTGTTTGGGGGATGTAGAAGAAGACTATATGGAAAAAGATTTATTTCTATGATGTCTTTTCAAAGAAATCTCTCTGAAAGGTAAATATTAATTTGAGTTATTGGTTATAAGGTGTGTATGAGGGATGTTTTTTGAAAAATATTGGGCTAATATTGGACTACATGTATGTGTTTTATACACATTGTACCTGTGGAAACTCATGGTTCTATTTTCTTGGAAATTTATTTGGTGAGTTCAAGTAAAACACCTGCGTAATTAAGGGCCTTTAAGTTAAGAGAAATGGCTGTTAAAATTCCACAGCTTTCAGAATCCACAAATCAATGTTGAGTTGCACATCATGAGATCATCCTAAATTATTGATGAAATGCATGCAGATGTCAGCATAAAAAGTATACAGTTCTCATTAGTGTGTAACCCTGTGTTTACATTTATTAAATAACAGGTTGTCTAGCAATTGGAGGAAATTAGCATTTTTTTTCTTTTACCTTTGGGACTTTTCCCTGACTTAATGTTTTTTGAAACTGCTGGCATTTCAGAACTCAGTTTGGTTAAATACATGACTGTTACGGTGCCCTAGCATTTAAACATGTAGACTAAATTTCTGAATCTTTTAGGACCAGTATTTATGTCTGGAAGGACTAGTGTTCTTTTAAAATAGGTGCTCAGTAGCTCAGTTGTGTCTGACTCCTTATGACCCTATGGACGGACTGTAGCCCACCAGGCTCCTCCATTCCTGTGGTTTCCCAGGCAAGAATACTGGAACAGGCTGTCATCTCCTCCTCCAGGGGATCTTCCCAAGCCAGGGACAGAACCTGAGTCTCCTGCATTACAAGTGGATTCTTTCCCGGAGGCCCTCTTTTAAGACAACGTTTTTCCAGTTTTCTGAGATGTGAATGAAGGACGTTTCTTGTGGAACTGCTGCGTTAATTCTTTTCTAAAAACTGAAGTGTCATGGATTTACAGTGTTGGGCTGGTTTCAGGTGTACAGCAAAGTGATTCAGGAACGTGTGTGCTTTTTCAGATTGTTTTCCCTTATAGGTTGTTGCAAGACATTGAATATAGTTCCCTGTGCTGAAGAGTAGGTCCTTGTTTATTTTATATATAGCAGTATGTATGTATTAATCTCAAGCTCTTAATTTATTCCTCCCCCCAATAGTAATATTTTTAAATTTTTAATGGAGGATAATTGCTTTACAATTTTTGTGTCGGTTTCTGCTGTTCAACAATGTGAATCACCCATAAGTATAAAACATGAAAATAACCTTATTTTTTTTTCTTTTCTGATAATTAAGGTAAGAAATTCTCTTGGCTAAAAGAAAAAATCAGACAATATAGGAAAATGTAAATAAGAAAATTAAGTGCAATTCGAACACTCAGGAATATCTGTTGTTATCAGCTGTTTGTATTTTGCTCACATCTACCACTAGGCATGGGGTTGGCAGCCTTGGGGAACGTGTCCTCCTTGCCCCTCATTTTGTCATTCTCCTCCCCTCCTCCCTCCTGCTATCAAATTATGACATTTCCTTCATTCTTTTAAGATTTAATTAGTTCCTGTTTCAGTGTCATTCTCTCCAGCATTATTCAGTACCCACATAATGGAGCTTTATGATCATTTAGCCTCTTCCTTCCTTCACCAGACTTTGGCTGTTGTACTACTCTATCAAACCTTTGACCAGTGGTTTTCACCCTGGGATAGTCTTTCCTCCCAGAGGACATTTGGTGAAGTCTGGAGATGTTTTTGGTTGCCTCACTGGAGGGTGTTCCTGGCATCTAGGTGCCAAGGCTGTTTAGTTCAGTTCAGTCGCTCAGTCGTGTCCGACTCTTTGCAGCCCCATGAACCGCAGCGCGCCAGGCCTCCCTGTCCATAGGCACTACTAATCATCCTACAGTGGTCAAGACACCCCCAACAACCACGGATGACATCTGACCCCAGTGTCAGCAGTGGGGGGGTCAACATACCCTGCCCTTAAGACAGCCTCAGCGCTGCACTGTCCTGAAACAAGCGTGATTCCAGCAGAATCTCTTCCTAACCTAGATGCTGTGCAATACTGAGGATTATTGGGTGACTTCCTGTGAGAATCGGATGCCGGTGTATAATCACAGTGGAACCATCTTTCATCTTTTTGTATATAAACAGAATAATAGTTTAGTGCTTTCCAATATTAGCCCCTTCCCTTTGGCAGCATAGTTGACTGGGCGAACGTGTTGTCTGGTGAACCAATCAGCCATATGTAGGAAAGGCAGACACCATATAGGAGACTCTTCCAAAGAAGTGCTTTAAGTGTCTTAAGCCTACAATTTTATTTTTGATAACAAACTCTACCTTTAATAATACCATATTTTATACGTCTGAGACCAAGGCTTCATTCCTTTTCCCTTATCTTCTGTGTTTTGACTCCTTTTGAGTGGATTAAAAGGTCTACAGATTTTTTTTTTTCTTTCTCTACAAAGGGAAAAACTACTTAGTCAATTCAGTTGTGAGAAAGTAGTTTATTGTATTCTGTGGGCCCAGAAAGACCTACCAGAATGTCTCAGTGGTGCCCTTATTAACTGAGAAAAATGAAAGCAATGATAATATCATATGCTGAAAGTGATATTGAGCCCAGAAATGCTGATACAGATTATAAGTTTAAAATTCCACAGGAGAACGTATCGGTGGCTTTGTTTAGCTGCAGGCATTTTAATTGTTGGGGCTTAGGTCTTTTCTTTGGGCCTTTGTTAGAACTTGGTTCTCTTGAAAGGACTGATGAAAGCTTATCATTTTCCTACTAGGGGAACAAAATCATTGTGTGGCAACAGTCGCTGTGATCATAGATTTCTAGTTCTCACTGCTGTTTTGGGGACCCTGAACACCTGAATGCTGGCTTTGAATTTCTCATTCTAGAAAGTTAAACATAGTGGTACAGTTTCTATTCAAGTAGTCCTGAGAGGAGAAATCTGTGCAGTCTATAGCCGGGGTGGAGGCGGGCACATGGGAAGATAGCGGCATGGGCCACAGCCTGCTCCAGTCCTTGTCCCAGAGCTCCGCCCAGAAATGCAAGGTCAGACGCAGCGAGACGGCCGGGAGTCAGCGGCACGCAGTCCGCCAGCCCGGCGTTCCCACCATTTTCCTTCCGCTGGTGGTGGTGCTTCTACTGCGCGATCACAGATCGCATTGGGACTTTTCCATATTAATACAGTCAAGATTAATTCTTTTGATTTAACTGAGATGTAGTTAGAAGGACCAGAAACAGAAGCCTCAAATCAGTCTTCATTGTAAAACCACCATGGAGACTGTGTAGATTTGCCCCGCTACTGCTAAGCTCTTCATTAAATGGAGCCCTGGTTGTGGCTGATGTTTATGTCTTTTCTTTTTTTTTTTTTTTAGTGGACTAGCAGATAAACTGTCTGGTATCTTTGTGCTAACCATCCCACATTAGCTCTCCCTATTCAGCCTTTCCTTGTCTGGTATCAGCTGGCAGATAAGAACTTCACAGTCTGGAAACTGGTAATACTGCAGCTCTGTGCTGAAGTTAGAGATTAGATCATTGGATGAAGCATGTGTGCCGAGATGAATGTTGTTCCTTCTATTTATAGGAGAAGTCCCGATATCCAAGCGAAAGAAGAGCTATGGAAGCATATACAGTGAGTACTGTTTTTAAAACTCGCATGGTTTGAAGGCACTTATGAGGACACAGAGAGGCAGCCTAGGGCCGAAGCCTGCGAGGTGGGCTTCACTGCTGCCACTGCGTGGGGCCTGGCACTCAGCGGTGGTGCCTCGCAGGCAGCCCCACCATCCCTCCTGAGGCCAGTCAGCCTCGCCTGTAAATGAGCCTCAGAGAGGCCAACACTGTGTAAATAAAATACCAAGGAAAAGACCCCTGCTACAGGAGAGAGCAGCAGGTCTTTTTAGGGAGATAGGAGATGCTGGCAAGTCATTTGTATCCTGAATAAAGGAAAACTGCAAGAGGGTAGAAGAGCTACTGAAAAGGTTTTCCTCCCATTTTCCCTTAAATACATACTGGTGGTTTTGGGTTTTTTTTTTTTTTTAAGTTTTATTTATGTCTATGTTTTAGTTTTTGGCTGCAGCATGTGGAATCTCAGTTCCCTGACCAGGGGTTGAACCCATACCCCCTTCATTAGAAGGCAGAGTCCCTTCCCAACACTGTCAAGGAAGCCCCAGATGGACCCTAGTTTTCTTACTCTTCATTCCTGGCTTATATCTCTATTAGTTTTATTAACCCTGTGTTATAAGACAAGATTCAGTTCAGCTCAGTCGCTCGGTTGTGTCTGACTCTTTGCTGCTCCATGAACCTCAGCACGCCAGGCCTCCCTGTTCGTCACCATCTCCCGGAACTTACTCAAACTCATGTCCATCGAGTCAGTGATGCCATCCAACCATCTCATCCTCTGTTGTCCCCTTCTCCTCCTGCCTCCAATGTTTCCCAGCATCAGGGTCTTTTCCAATGAGTCAGTTCTTTGCATCAGGTAACCAAAGTATTGGTCATCAGTCCTTCAGCATCAGTCCTTCCAATGAATATTCAGGGCTGATTTCCTTTAGGATGGACTGGTTGGATCTCCTTGCAGTCCAAGGGACTCTCCAGTCTTCTCCAACACCACAATTGAAAAGCATCAATTCTTTGGCGCTCCGCTTTCTTTAGAAAAGAAAGGTTTTCTTTTTCTTAAAGAAAGCTGAGACAAGATTAAAAAGGTGAAAACTCACCTGGCAATTGTAAATGGTGTTAGTATTTATGTCAAAACTTTCATTCTCTTGCATTTCCTTCTAGAAAAGAGCTTGTGGATCCATCTGGACTGTCAGAAGAACAATTAAAAGAGATTCCATACACTAAAATAGAGTATGTCTTTGAAAATCTTTCTTAAAAAGTTTTATTAATATTTGTAAATGAGTAATCCATTCTTACCCTCCAGAGGTGTTCCTTTCAATGCTTTGTCTTTACATTTTAAATAAAAGTAAAAATAACTATAGAGGAAGAAGTAGAAAAGGGTGTATTTAAAATTAATTATTGTCATTCTATACTGAGGTCACTGTCTCTCCTATAGACTGTAAAGGGGTATGGGGATTTTCAACTTCGCTCAGGGTTGGTATCCGTAAGCAAGCATTATTCAAGGGTCTACTGTATGATAAAGTTTTATTTGCATATTATGATGGAGGTAGTTTTCTTTTGTTAACTTGTGAAATGAAAGCCATCTAGGCTTTCCAAGCTCAGAGAGATCAAGTTTTTAAAACTCTCAGTTATATTCCTTCACAGTTACAATATTAAAGAAAACCCCAACTCGGTCCCATTCTGACTTCTGGTGTGTTTGTCTCCGTGGTTTGTCTTTGCTTGTCCAGGACTCAAGGTGACCCAGTCCGCATCCGGCATTCTCACTCACCGAGAAGCCACCGCCAGCATCGCAGGTCCCAGTGCTCAGACGGAGAGCGGTCCGTCCTCTCAGAAGTGAAGTAAGTGGGCAGGCGGGAGCACGCCGTCACCTTCTCAGCTCCAGGGAGCAGAGCACAGGAGAACTGTCTGCAGGGATAGAAGTGTTCTGTGTCTGTGGACATGGAGTATTTGGAATGTGGCTCATGTGGCCTAGACACTAAAAACCTAATATTTGTAATTTTAATTAATTTAAACGTAAGCAGCAGTGTGTGGCTGGTGGCAACCATATTGTATAGCAGAGACATAGACTATAATTATACTGAATTATGGCCTTCCAAGGGCTTCCCAGCTGGCTCTAGTGGTGAAACAAAAAACAAAAAAACCTGCCTGCCAGTGCAGGGGATATAAGAAACACAGGTTTGATCCCTGGGTCAGGAAGATTCCCTGGAGGAGGGCATGGGAACCCACTCCAGTATTCTTGCCTGGAGAACCCCATGGACAGCGGAGCCTGGGCTATAGTCCATAGGGTTGCATAAAGTCGGACATGAATGAAGTGACTTAGCACACATGCATTGCTCTTCCAAGCTATGCACTGAAGCTTTTAGAAGACAGAAAAAATGCATGAGCTATTCTATTTTGAATAATAAATGCATCCATATTAAAGAGAAATTGGCATAACAGTTTCTTTTTGAATCGATGGCATTATATCTTTTTTTTTATTATAGCAAATATTATGTTACAGTAGTTTGTTTCTTTGTGTTGTTTAGTTTTTTTTTTTGAGAAAAGTAGCTGTATTTCAGCTTAACACAGCTATATTTTAAATGAATGTGTTAACAAAATAATTATGCATCCATTTATGAAAGTACTGTCTGTGTGTTAGTCACTCAGTCATGTCTGACTCTTGATGATATCATGGTCTGTAGCCCGTCAGGCTCCTCTGTCCATGGAATTGTCCAGGCAAGAATAATGGAGTGTGTTGTCGTTTCCCCCTCCAGGGGATCTTCCCAACCCAGGGATCGAATCTGGGTCTCCTGCACTGCAGGCAGATTCTTTACCACTGAGCCACCAGGGAGCCCCATGGAAATTCATGTACTTGATATTGCAGGGTAGGAATGTTAACCATTAAACTCAGAATTAAGGCTTAAAACTAAAATAAACATTAATAAATTGGGAGATAGACTAGCCCATCAGAGAGAGATATAGGTTAGGTTTTTGTTTTTTTAATTTTTTGTTTGCTTGTAAAATGTAGAACATTGCTGTCCATAGCTCCACAGCTGTTTTTTTGTTTGTTTGTTTTTTTTTAATAAAAAAGAATACATGGCCAATAAGTACTTCTTTAGGAACAAATCAAAAAGCCATTTATACACATATCACAGTAAGAAAAGCGCATACTTAAAATTTATTCTTGGTTTTTCTATTTATTTGCTGTGATTTGAGGTAAGTTACTTAACCCATTGAACTTAATTCAAAAACATTTATTAAATGCCTCACTGTGTAAAGCACTGTAGTAGGAACTATAAGGAATGCAAGATATGTAAAACCTGTTTATTTTGCTATAGCCTTTTTCCAACTCAAACTGTGCTTCTAGGTATTGTCTCAGTCATTAATTCTAAAACTCACTCTCTGCAGTTCAAAAACCGATCTTGTACCTCCACTTCCTGTGACCCGTTCTTCAGATGCTCAGGGTTCTGGTGGTTCCACAGTTCATCAGGTAGGAAACAATCAGGTTTTAAGAGGTTATTGTATTGATGACGAGGTTCCATGTTTAAAAAAAATAGCATGTATAAAACGTGGAAGGAGAAGGAAGGAAGGGTGTGTGGTCAAGATAAGGCACAACCTGGAAAGTTTGAAGTGACAGCTAGAGGTAGTATAAACTCTAAAGTGAGAATTGGGGCAAAGCCAATGAAAACGAAGATTTTAAGATTTTTTTTGAGTCAGAGAAATAAAGATAAGGGGACCCGTGTTCTGTTGTTAACTGATAGCAGGCAGAATTACTGAAGTCCTGTTTTCTTCCCATTTTAGTTCTGTCTTCTCAGTCAAAGAGAGTTACACTTGTTCTGGCGATGTATTAAAAATGTGGTCAAAGAGGAATTCAAGGACTTTGCAAAGCATCTAGCTTCCTTAACAAAATCAGTTTAACACTCAGCTGAATTAGATAGCTATACCAGAGGAAAACTCTAGCAAACCAAGTGTATGACATCATCTCTCACTGTATATTTAACAAGATGGAAAAAGATGGAGGCTATATAAGCTTACTGGATAGATTTGTATCTGTGACGTTTATAATAGATCAGTATCAGCTTGTTGTTCGCAGTGGATTGTTTGGATCATGGATCCCTTTGAAAGGCAATTATAACTACTATCTTTTCCCCATAAAAATGTGTGTAAGCGTATATTTCAAGCACATAAGCATACGATTCAGGAAGTTCATGGACAATCTAAGAACCCTGACTTCAGCGTATCTATCATTCACTGTGCTTAACTTGATTCATTTTTGTTAATGACTTGAGCAAGGACCAGTTTTCTGTTGATGCTGACGAAGCTATTAAAGTGTTACACTCAAATATGCCAGCAAATTTGGAAAACTCAGCAGTGGTCACAGGACTGGAAAAGGTCAGTTTTCATTCCACCTCCAAAGAAAGGCAATACCAAAGAAAGTTCAAACTGTCACACAGTTGCACTCATTTCACACACAAGCAAAGTAATGCTCAAAATTATCCAGACCAGACTTCAACAGTATGTGAACCGTGAACTTCCAGATGTTCAAGCTGAATTTAGAAAAGGCAGAGGAACCAGAGATCAAATTGCCAACATCTGTTGGATCATGGAAAAAGCAAGAGAGTTCCAGAAAAACACCTACTTCTGCTTTATTTTCTATGCCAAAATCTTTGACTGTGTGGATTACAACAAACTGTGGAAAACTCTTAAAAAGATGGGAATACCAGACCACCTGACCTGCCTCCTAAAAATCTGTTGTCAAGAAGCAACAGTTAGAACTGAACATGGAACGACAGACTGGTTCCAAATAGGGAAAGGAGTACGTCAAGGCTGTATATTGTCACCCTGCTTATTTAACTTATATGCAGAGGACATCATGAGAAACGCTGGGCTGGAGGAAGCACAAGCTGGAATCAAGATTGCCGAGAGAAACATCAATAACCTCAGGTATGTAGATGACACCACCCTTATGGCAAAAAGCAGAGAAGAACTAAAGAGCCTCTTGATGAAAGTGAAAGAAGAGGGTGAAAAAATTGGCTTAAAACTCCACATTCAGAAAACTAAGATCATGGCATCTGGTCCCATCACTTCATGGCAAATAGATGGAGAAACAATGGAAACAGTGAGAGACTTTATTTTTTTTTTGCTCCAAAATCACTGCAGATGGTGACTGCAGTCATGAAATTAAAAGACGCTTGCTCCTTGGAAGAAAAGCTATGACCATCCTAGACAGCATGTTAAAAAGCAGAGAGATTATTTTGCCAGTAAAGGTCTGTCTAGTCAAGGCTATGGTTTTTCCAGTAGTCCTGTATGGATGTGAGAGTTGGACTATAAAGAGAGCTGAGTGCCGAAGAACTGATGCTTTTGAACTGTGATGTTGGAGTGGGAAAGACTGAAGGCAGGAAGAGAAGGGGACAACAGTAGATGAGATTGTTGGATGGTATCACCAACTCGATGGACATGAGTTTGGGTAAACTCCGGGAGTTGGTGATGGACAGGATAGGCTGGCGTGCTGCAGTCCATGGGGTCGCAAAGAGTCAGAGATGACTGAGTGATTGAATTGAACTGAACTGAACTGAGAAAGGACAGAAAAAGCCTGTGCCAATTTAGGTTAGGTTCCCTAGGAAGAGATTCTGTGATGGAGGTTTGCATGGGGGAAGTTTATTGGAAAGTGCTTTTAGGATCAATACTTGTCGGGGTGTAAAAGATAGGCAAGAGTTGAACTGGGTGGTACAAGCCCCAGTAAAGGCATCAGACAGTCCCATGGGGAGTTCTGGAGCCAAGATGGCCCTTCTGATTCCTCTCCGCTGGAGATGAGGGGGCTGAACCTTAAACACTCAACATGTAGCAAGTGACTGGATGCCCTGGGAGGGAGGCCTGACCTGGATGAGCTGGCCTCCTTAGCCCAGGGTGGGGCTCAGTTTTGAGCCGTATGGCAGCTGTCTCTTCAAGCTGCTGGGGAGTGACTGCCTGCCTCAGTCTGGAATAGCAGGTAGGTGTTTTTCTGGAACTCTCTTGCTTTTTCCATGATCCAGCAGATGTTGGCAATTTGATCTCTGGTTCCTCTGCCTTTTCTAAATTCAGCTTGAACATCTGGAAGTTCACGGTTCACATACTGTTGAAGTCTGGTCTGGATAATTTTGAGCATTACTTTGCTTGTGTGTGAAATGAGNGGGTGGGGGTGGGCAGTGGGGGAGCCTGATGGGCTGCCGTCTATGGAGTCGCACAGAGTTGGACACAACTGAAGTGACTTAGCAGTAGCAGCTGCTTCTGTACAGTCCAGGAGCTAATTGCTTTTGTTTTTAAAGGGTTGCTTGCAGGGAGGGAAAAACAGTATGCACTAGAGACAGGCGGAGTCTACGACCTCGCCCTTGATAGAAGATGGTGACTCTTGGCCTTGACACATAACAGTAAACAGGTGAAACAAAACCAGAAACTAGGTGAGCATTATGAAGAAACAAAGGTCTGAGTTAGAAGAGACAGGTGACTTCACTTTAGATAGATATGGCCATCTCAGAAAGTAACCTGGAAAACTGAAACTCGCAGGGGAGAAGGAGCCAACCATGTGAGTACTCGTGGGAGGCTGATGGAAGCAGAAGGAAGAGCATGGTAAAAAAATGCTGAGGCTGGGAAGGGCCTGGGTGTTTGAGGTCTGAGCACAGTGAAGGGGAAGCAGGGCAGATAATGCAGAGCCTTAGACGCCGTGGGAGAAGAGTTTGTTTGAATTTCGTTCTGAATTATTCTTTGTGCCAAAAGGAAACTGCTGATCTGGTTGCCATGTGGAAAAAGGATGCAAGTGACATGGGGAAGTGGGAAAGCTGCGTTTCCTAAGTTCCATGATGATGCCAGAGTTCTGCCAGTGGCCTGGCCTGCCTACATCTCATCTCACTTATTTTTGAAGGCTGGTTAAAGTGGGATGGATTTGGGACTTTGATTCATTTCCCTTAAGGTTTGCAGGCAGAAGAGAGAGGTTCAACGCCTAACAAACTTAAACGGTAGTGATTCTTCTGCTGTCTTAACTCTATATTCCCTTGCCCTGACTCTCATGCTCTGGTGTCCTCCTCCTACCCCTCTGGTTATCTAAAAATCTTCTATCCCAAACAGGTGTTTGACTCCAAAATTAGCTTGATTTATACTCCCTATGCTCAGCAAAATTGTTCCATCAGTGCTTCTTTGAATATGAATAAAATTAACCAGTCCCACAACAGATAAAAGACAACTTTTTTAGAGGGTGGCTTCAGTCCAGAGGAATCCCAGAATAATAGAATTCTGGAGTGTAGCTCATTATGTGTGGGGAGGTACTTTTGGGGAAGTAAATATGCTTGTTTAGTGCAGATCTACTGACAGGTTAGGCCACCTGTAAGGCAGTGGCACCCCACTCCAGTACTCTTGCCTGGAAAATCCCATGGATGGAGGAGCCTGGCAGGCTGCAGTCCATGGGGTCTCGAAGAGTCGGACACGACTGAGCGACTTCACTTTCACTTTTCACCTTCACCCAGTGGAGAAGGAAATGGCAACCCACTCCAGTGTTCTTGCCTGGAGAATCCCAGGGACGGGGGAACCTGGTGGGCTGCCGTCTGTGGGGTCGCACAGAGTCAGACACAACTGAAGGGACTTGGCAGCAGCAGCAGAGAAGGCACGAGTAGGCCGGCTTGTTAGGCAGGGGACGCTGTGGCCTCCGCCGTGGCTGTGGGAGGCGCACGCGAGCCTCGATTGGCAGCCCTGGGTGTGGCGCTCAGGCCCCGGGTCCTCACTCCCGCTTCTCCATGAGGGCCCCCCCACCCCAGCCGCCAGGGAGCTCCAGCCCTCAGGGATGAGGACACCCAGGGCATTGTGTTGGAGGGGTTTCTTCAGTGACTACTGAAAATATAATCAGGGAAGATTAAAAATTATCCCAAACTCCCCTTTCTCTTCATCTCTCTGCCCCTCCTCTGAAGAGAGGCCTGAGAGGCTGGGTTAGCCTCTCAGTAGAAAAGACACTTAATTGGGGGAAATGGATTGAGATTTATTACTAACTTTCCTAAACAAAATTTGTTATGCACATATAACTTTTTAAGATTTAAACACATTTATCATAATTATTTAAATAAAGGGAATATTTGTACAGCCTGGTATCACACACTTTTCCTAAATATAACTTGATGTCTTAAGTTATTTCTAACGTGTTAATTAAATTTACTTGGCTGTAGTTTCTTCTCTGAATCTTACTCTCTTTTTTCAAATATTGTTTTCCAGAGGAGAAACGGGTCTAAAGATAGCCTGATTGAAGAAAAATCTCAGACATCTACAAGCAATATGGCTGGAAAACACACAGCAAAAACAATAAAAACTATCCAAGCTTCACGCCTCAAGATAGAGACTTAATCCCAATGGGCTTGGGATGGGGGTGGGAAGGGTATGTGTGCCACCTTTACTTTGAAACTGTGAATTATAATTATTGAAATATCTTGGACCTGCAGAAGTGTTTCTTCAGGAGAAAATAATGGAGTCTATTGTGTCTTTTAAAGGTTTAATTACAGTATATTTGTGCCTAAGGGCCTTTTTATTTGGTAACTGGAAAGATAGTAGTCTTATAAAACGTTTTTCATTTGATGCCATGTTTACCTTCCTGGAAACTCCCAAGTATCTTGTCTGCCACCATCAAGACCAGAGGCTTCAGATCAAAGTTCTGGAAGCCTGGACTGTGGCCAGGTAGCTATGCAGCAGTGCTCTAAGGGGAATGAAGATTCTTCCCTGCTCTAGGTAGATCTCTGCCTGTGCACAAATGTGTGACTTAGAGATCACTTTCACACTGCAGATATTTTTATTCAATTAATGTTCTTTGTAATACTGTATTTTGTGGCATTAAGTTTCATTGGCTATTTGCAAATGTTAAAAAAAAAAAATGCTGCTTTTAATTTCTAGTGTCCTTGTCTGGTGCTGTCAGAAGTTGTGTGTGGATTTCACTTCACCTCAGCTTATAAATTCATGATCTTCAACCTGAAAGGTCTGCCCGGCTAACTCTTCCAAAACACTATTTCAGACCTGTCCTCTTGGCAGATGACTGCAGTCTACAGGGAAGACCTACTCCTGCAGGATCTCTCGTCTTCCCCTGATACAAAAGACAAACTTCATCATGGCTGCCATCAACCCATGTCCTTTGTTTTCTCCTGTCAGCTAGTAAAGACAGCCAAATCTCACAACCAGACCCTTCTCCAGTTAGCAGTGTTCCAACTAATCTCCTAGTGTGCTCTCTCAAACCATCTCAAATATGGATTCTTCCCCACTGTTCCACTAAAGCAGACCTCAGACATGACTTTCATGTCACCAAATCACAAGGTTAACTTTCAAGCTATCCTGCAATATTTTTACTGTAATGCATTTCCCATTGCTCCTGCCATTCTGTCCTCTCCAGCTCCCCCTATTCTATATCATCAGTAACTGAGTCTCTAAAATCTAGACCCTCATGGACCACACTTAACTCCCGTGGCCAAGTTTTATTCACATAGCTTAGACTACAGACTTCCCTGGTGGCTCAGTCTGCCTACAGTGTGGGAGACCCAAGTTTGATTCCTGGGTTGGGAAGATCTGCTGGAGAAGGGAAAGGCTACTCACTCCAATATTCTGGCCTGGAGAATTTCATAAACGGTATAGGGCATGGGGTCACAAAGAGTTGGACANCATACTTTAAATGGGTGCATTGTATGATGTCAATTATATCTCAATAAAACCTTTTTAAAGTTAAAAAAAGGAACAAGTTAAATTCAGAGTTGCAATCTGTGCTAAGTATTATTTAAACACGTAGTTACTATACAATTATTAATGATATATATTGCATTCTTTTATTCCTATGAAGCCTTTGAAATCCAGTGTATTTATTTCTAGTACATTTCAATTCAGACGAGTCACATTTCTGGTGCTCAGAAGCAGGCCCTGGTCAGCGTGGCTAGAACCTCGGGAGGAGTGCAGGCTGACATCAGATGCTGCGGAAGAGACAGGCGGGAATAAATCATACAGGTCTTTTATCTGTGGTAAGGGGTTGGGATTTTATGCTGAAATTTTAAAATTGATTTTTAGCACTGAAAGAAAGTAGAGATGGTTCATTGGTTTCTTGCTGATGGCCATAACCTGGGAGGGATGGAGACTGTAGCAGTTTGGACTGTGTGGTTTCCTTGCACCTCCAAATCCTAGTAGAGACTTCAGCCCAGCACCTTTCTTTGTTTCTTTGAAGCTTATTGCAGGAAGAAAGAGAGAGCGGAGGGAGCAAAGGAAGGAAGGAATGAAAGAGAAAGAGGGAAGAGAGAAGAAGTGAGGAAAGAAAAAAGAAACAGAAAGAGGAAAGAGAAGAAGGAAAGGGAGAAGAAAAGAAAAGGGTAATTTAATGCCTGTCGTCCAGTGGTCATCCCACAAGGGCTAGCCTGAATGATAACATCACCATTGGGACAACAGGGGCCGGGACCATACAGAAGTAAATGTGTAATGACCATGAAAAGGTAAATAAATCTAAGACCTTCATTAGGAAGTCTCTGGAACATCTGGGGAGAGAAAGGTTGGAGAAGGAGAAGGTCTCCTCAAAGAGTGTTATTTGAAGACTCTGAAGGTACAGTTTGGAGATTACGGCAACTTTCAATCTTGCCTTCTTGCTCGGGAAAGTCAGTGGGAGGATATTTCTTTTGGCTGGAGGAGCCGGCCGACCCAGGTTCCTATCCAGCTCTTTGACTTTTGGCTTCCCTGGTGGGCAGACGTTGAAGAGTCTGCCTGCAGTCGAGGGAGACCCAGGTTCAATCCCTGAGTCAGGAAGATTCCCCCGGAGGAAGAAATGGGAACCCACTCCAGTATTCTTGCCGGGAAAATCCCACGGACGGAGGAGTCTGGCGGGCTACAGTCCGTGGGGTTGCAAAGAGTCAGACAGGACTAAGCGACTTGACTTTCTTTCTTCCTTTGACTTTTGTGCTTTTGGGTAAATGACACCTCTCTAAGCCCAGGGTTCTGTTTTATGGATAATACCTTTCCTTGTGTACCACGTGCGTGCACGTGTGCCTGCTGCACGACTCTTTGTGATCCTGTGCACTGTAGCTCACCAGGCTCCTCTGTCTATGCAACTGTCCAGGCAAGAATTCTGGAGCGGGTTGCCGTTTCCTCCCCAAGGGGATCTTCCTGACTCAGGGATTGAGCCCACGTCTCTTGCGTCTCCTGCACTGGCAGGCAGACTCCTGACCACTGCACCACCCGGGAAGCCCACGTGCCACGTTGTTGTTCAGTCGTAAGTCGTGTTCGACTCTGCAGCCCACGGGCTGCAGCATACCAGGCATCCCTGTCCTTCACTGTGTCCCAGAGCTTGCTATGGACCACATAGATTAAAGATTTCAGCAAGGTTTGTTGAATCAGTTAACGCTGTAGAGTACATAGTGACACCCAATTAATGACTCTGATGAGCTATACTCTCCTTGTTTACTGCCATCCCAAGTATGGAAACTTCTTGGGTTGACGTCTTAAGGAAGGGGGGTACTATGCTGCTATTATTCGTTTAATGTCTTGACATTTTGTTCCCACCTCATCTTTCTCAGCTACCCCTTGTAAATCATCCCTAAACTCTGGCTGGTTCAAGAATAGAGGCATTTGTTTCAATTACTGGATTAATGTTAGTGTCAGGAAATTAATCCTAAATTCTTCATCTTCCCGTCTGCTTCCACCTCACATAGCCTAGGAAGGAAAGCTTGATAATTCAGCCAACACAAGCAGAAAGGACGTGAGAAAAAGATAGGGGGTATTTCCCACGCTGTTGGAGTGGAGGCATTATTGGAAAGACGTACAAGCTATCTACAGTGTTAATGCAAGCGTGGAACAAACCCAGGTTCCTTGTTCTGATTGGTAGGCAGAAAAATGATCCCTCAAAGGTGTCCACATCCTAATTCCCAGAACCCGTGAATATGTTCCATTATGTAGTAAAAAGGTGGCTTTGCAGATGTGATTAATATGAGGGATCGCGCAATGAGGAGATAAAAACGCAGAGAAAAAAAGTCAGAGAGATGTGGCAGAAGAGAAGGCAGGAGAAGGACTCAACCTTCCATCTAGCTTTGAAGATGGAGGAGGAAGGTCTTTGGATGGACAGCACCTAGAACTGGGGGATGGCCCTCATCTAACAGCCAGCCAGCAAACATGGACTTCCTGTCTACAGCTCTGTGCTCCGAATCTGCCAGCCACCTGAGCGCGCATGAAAGCAGTTTCTCCCCTGGAGTCTCCAGAAAAGAACACAGCCGTGCTGATGCCTTGATTTTAGTCCACTGAAACTCATGCCCGACTTCCTGCCTACAGAGCAGTGATAATAAATTTGTGTTGTTTGAAGCTGCTAAATTTGTGTTAATTTGTTATGGTGGCAAGAGAAAACTAATAAACCCTGTAAGGGTGGAGAGGGAGAAGTGGGCTGTTTTGCTTCCCCTGCTCCTCGTCCTGCTTCAATTTTCTCATCGGGAACACAGTAAAATTTTGCAGATAAGCTATGCACATTTCATTGTGAAGTGCTTAATCCATAAGATTGACATTTTCTTTATGTTGGGAGTTAGGGATCTGATATAAAATCCAATAGATATTAAATAATTTGAATACTCAATTTAAAATCATTTTTGATTTTCTTGGATTTTCTCTTTAAACAATCATATTATCTATGAAAGTGTTTTTCCTTTCTACTTATACTGTGTGTGTGTGTGTGTGTGTGTGTGTGTGTGTGTGCGCATGCCCAGACTGGGACATGTAGGATATTGTTGAATAGAATGATAATAGACATCCTTGTCTTGTTCACAGCTTTAAAGGAATGCTCGTAAAGTTTCAGCATGTATGTATGACATCTATGACATTTTAATGCATTTTATCGTTTATTGGGTTAGAGAAGTGTCCTAGTTTTAGTTTGCTAATAGTTTTTTTAAATATATCATGAGTGGATGTTGAATTTTATTAAATTTTTTTTCCTGCCTCTATTGAGATGAACGCAAGGTTTTTTTCTTATAATGTTTTAATGAGGTGCATTGCGTGAATACATTTGCTAATGTTGAACCAGCCTTACATTTCTGGGAGAAACCAACCTTGTCATTTCAAAAACTGTTCTGTTTAGAATTACTGCATTTATATGTATGAACAAGAGGGGATTGTGTTTCTCTTTCTCATACCGTCTTTGACGGTTTTTCTATCTATGCGTTTAGACGCCTGTGTATTTCTTTTTGGCTGTGCTGGCCTTTCACTGCTGTGCGCGGGCGATTCTCTAGCAGCGACAAGCAGGGGCTGCCCTGCAGCTGTGGTGCCCAGGCTCCTTACTGCGCTGGCTTCTGTTGCCAAGCACAGGCTCTAGGCTTACAGGCTTCAGTAGTTGTGGCACGGGGGTTTAGCTGCTCTGTGTCATGTGGGATCTTCCCAGACCAGGGGTTGAACTAGTGTTTCCTGCAATGCAAGGCAGATTCTTAACCACTGGACCACCAGGATAGCCGCTCTTTGATAGTTTTGGCTAGAATTATATAGTTTGGGGCTTCCCTGGTGGCTTAGATAGTAAAGCGTCTGCCTGCAATGTGGGAGACCCAGGTTCAATCCCTGGGTCAGGAAGATCCCCTGGAGGAGGAAATGGCAACCCACTGCAGTACTCTTGCCTGGGAAATTCCATGGACTGAGGAGCCTGGTGGGCTACAGTCCATGGGGTCGCAAAGAGCTGGACCGACTGAGCGACTTCGCTCGCTCATACAGAGAGTTCTTGTCGTTGTGCTCAGTTGCTCAGCCGTGTCCGACTCTTTCCAGTTCCATGGGCTATAGCCCACCAGTCTCCTTTGTCCATGGAATTTCCCAGGCAAGACTGCTGGGGCAGGTTGCCCTTTCCTCCTCCAGGGGTTTTCCCAAGCCAGGAGTCGAATCCTGGACTCTGGCATTGGCTGGTGGATTCTTTACCATTGCTCCAGCTCTAGATATCTGCTTAATATTAGTAACTTGTCTCTGAACAAATCACAGATACTCTATGCAAAAACATTTACTGGGAGCCTATTTCCTTCGTTTTAAATGGTAAAATATTATATAATGAGTTAGTCCTTAACCCAAACTAGTTTCATAAAATGTAACTAAAATATATTAAACAAAGCTCTATTAGATAAAATAAACTGTAACAATAGGCTGTAACATCCATAACTTTCCTTCCTGATCACCAAACCATATAGTTATGAACAAATAGTTGCTTTGTCAGCAGTAACATAATCTCTTTTATTGTTACTGCTTTTCTGCTTGGTTTGCTTCTTTCTCCATTAATCTTGAACATTTCCTCAGCTTTTTTGGTTCTCAGGATACAAAACTAGGGGGGAAAAAAAGCAGTATGAAATATGAAAGGCAGTGTGGAAATGTGGCAGAAAATGACACACACTGAAGACTGTATGGTACTTTAGCTCTTCTTCCATCACCAATGGTGTCTATATGGGATATCCCTTTCACTGAAATTCAGTATGCTTTGTGATTTGCTGACCGATGAGGCTGGGAACATTTTTCCAGTTGTGTTTGTAATGCAACTCAGGGCATTCCCTATACCTTTGTTGTTATTGGTAAGAATGTGTTTTGGGTCCTAAATATAATATTTGTATATAGTTTTTTCAATTTTTAGGATTTATTTTTAACTGGAGGGTAATTGCTTTACAATGTTGTTGTAGATGCTGGTTTCTGCCATTCACCATGAACCAGCCATAAGTGCACGTGTGGCCGCGCCCTCTCGAGCCCCCTCCGAGCACCCGGGTCCCAGCCCTCTAGGCTGTCGTAGGGCACGGGATTGAGCGCCTTGTGTGTCGCCGTGTAATTGAGCCTTCCCGCTGCTGTCTGTTCTGCAGACGGTGCTGTCTGTGTTTCCGGGCTCCTCTTGCAGTTGGCCCTCCCGCTCCTTCCCCTGCTGTGTCCGCAAGTCTGTTCTCTTTCCTGCCCTGCGAGCAGGCTGGTCAGTACCATTTTTCTAGCTTCCATCTATATGCGTTAATATACAATAGTTATTTGTTTCTCTTTCTGACTTCACTCTGTTGTTGTTTTGAATGATATATGTGTTATATGATGTTGGAGTATTAAATACAAGAGTTAATTTATTGGGAAAACGTTAATCAGGAAAATGTTCTGTGGAGTATGCCTATAGAGTACTGGCTTTATAAAATTACTTGGAGACTTTTTCCTCTTTTTTTCTCTGAAGAATTTAATGTAAAGTCAGAATTTTTTTAAGTAAAAAATAAACCTCACTTTAAGAATTATCTGGACCTAGAATTTTCTTTGTAGGAACCTTTCAAACTACTGAATCAGTTTCTTTAATGATCGAACCATTCAGGTTTTTTCTTCTTTAGTCAGTTTTGTTAAGTCATCCTTCTGAGGAATGTATCCATTCCGCCTCCATTCCACTGCATTTTGAAATTTGTTGATCCAGGAAACATAGTCCCAAACAAAGTCAAACTAAAGACGATTACACCAGGACACATTTTTTATTAAAATGGCAAAAAGTAAAGATAAAGAGAAGATATTAAAAGCAGCAAGGGAAAAGCAACAAGTTGCATACAAGGGAACTCACTTAAAGCTCTAGATGACTTTTCAGCAGAGACTCTGCGGGCCAGAAGGGAGTGCCACAATATATTTTAAAGTGATAAAAGGGAAAAATCTACAACCAAGAGTACTCTACCCAGCAAAGCTTACATTCATATTTGACGGAGACATGAAAAATTGCAAGGATAAGCAGAAGCTTACAGAATTCAGCACCACCAAACCAGCTTTACAAGAAATGATGAAGGGGTTTCTCTAAGGGAAAAACAAAAGTCCACAACGAGAAACACAATTATCGCAATAGGAAAAATAGGTAAAGGCAAATATACCATAAACATAGTAAACCCACTATGTGAAAAACTCATAGGGAAGTTAAAATACAAGTAGTATAATCATGTAATCCACAATGAGTAGTTAAGGGATACACAACCAAAAAGATGTGAGATATGATGTCAGAAACTGTAATTATAGGGGAAGGGGGTAAAAAGGAAGTCAGCCCTTGGATATCTGTTAAATTAGAAGTTACCCCTCAGATCATTGTTACCAAAATACGCAAATAGGCCTCTTTTACGGAAAGACTGGGCAGGTTTCAACCTGCTGCTTCTGTGCTGGGCCTGGGGTTAGCCAGGCTAAGTCTGTGTGAGCCCTTTAGAGACTGTCTTTTAGAGCCCTGTGGCCTTGTGCAGCTCATGGATGCAAGTCCCACTGGTTTTCAAAGCTAGATGTTTTAGGTACTCATCTCTCAGGTGGAGGTCTTAAAAGTTAGCATCAGATTGGAGGCCTCGATCCTTCACTCCTTAGGGAGAAGCTGGAAGGTGTGCGTTCCCTCCTAGTTAGCTGTTGCTGCACCAGGGCTCGGGATTATGGCAAGATTGTTTCTCAGCTTCTCCTTGGTTTGATGTTTTTTCTCATTTGCCCAGTGAGTAGGAGTCTAGTAGTTTTTTGGATTGCTTCAGAGGAAATTGTCTTGTGTCCAGCTGCTGATTCAGTGTGTCACTGGGAGGGTGAGGTCAGAGAGCCTCTTACGTTGCCGTTTTGAGCCAGATGCTGAGACTTGAGTTTCTGATGTCAATTATTAGAAATTATTTTTCTAGCATTTCTCTTTGGTTTTTTTTTTTCAGAGATGTAGGTTACTTATGATATCTTTTGTTCCTTTGTTATGTGCCCCCTTTCATTTCTCAAAAATATATGTGAGATTTATATTTAAATATAAACACACTCATTCGATATTCTCAAGGTTAGAAATTAAAGTTGTCTGTTTCAACTCACTGTCATATGTTATATGTTTTCTTATAGGTTTTTTGGTTTTTTTTTTAACTGTAAGCATATGTTCTTTGGAAACTAAGCTGTGGTAATCTTTTGGGTGTGTTCCTCTAGAAAAGATTTATGTGTGGTGGTGCTGGGCGTTTGGGGCACCTTTATCTGGGCTTCCTTGCTAGCTCCGTTGGTAAAGAATCCACCCTCAGTGCAGGAGACCTGGGTTGGGAAGATCCCTTGGAGGAGGAAACGGCAACCCACTCTGGTGTTCTTGCCTGGGAAATGCCATGGGCGGAGGAGCCTGGCGGGCCCCCGTCCACAGGGTCTCGAGGGTTGGACGTGACTTAGGGACTGATCACTCCCACCACTACGGCTCAGGAGATGCTGTCAGGCCTTCCCACCCGCTCCCCAGAGAACCAGCTGTGCGCCCTCCTGCGTGAGGGAGAGCGGGTGCTAGCCATTCTCTAGGGAGACGTTTCCCCCGTTTTATCCTTCCTAATAAAAAGTGGGGTAACTGTCTCCACTATTTCTCTCTGTAGGGTGATTCACTCCCTACCACCCTGCCTCGTTAACATATGGATGGGTAGTTCTGTTTCCCACTTGCTCAGGCCTTGTGTCCTGTCTCCTAACTTCCAACTGACCCTGCGAAGCTTAAGCTGTAAGCCTCCAGAGATAGGTCGGTAGATGTCCCAGGCACATACCAGCTCCAGAACTTACTTTGGATTCATGCTATCTTTTATGTGTGGCCTCTATGGACTTCCCTTATTTTTTAGCCAACTCAGCCATGCATTTAGAAAGATATTTTAAAATATTTTATCCAGCATTCAAAATTTTTGGAATGAGGGGACTTCTCTGCATATCTCCTGCCACATTGCAGGTACAGAAGAATTTGCGTTTCTTCATCAATTTGATCCTTGAAAAGCCATCCAGCTTAAGAGTGTCAGAAGGCTTATCACTAATCCTGCTTTTTCTACTAACAACTTATCTGTAAAGGTAATAACTCTTCCCAAAATAATTTATAATTTAGAGAAATTCTCACAGAGTCTCTTTATTAAAGTAACTTGGTTAAATTTTTTTGCAACTTCACACGATTATTCTGAAGGTCATTTAGAGCAAGATACTAATGAGAATAGCCAGAAAAATTTAGAAAAAGAGTAATGATGGAGGGCTAACTCCTTACCTAAGTCTAAATATTAATATATATTCCAATATTAAATATTACAACATTCTCAACTTCATAAGATAATTAAGGGTTTGGCACAGGCACTCACCTATCAGTGAAATCGAAGGTATAACTCATAAACATTTGTTCTGTATGTTAAATTTTAATGTATCTTAAAGCAGACATCACAAATCAGCAGAGGTGGGAGGGCTTCAACCCATGCATGTCACTGATAGGAGTGATTTGTCATTTTGGAAATAAAAAGAATATTACCTGATATAAATCAAAATAAGTCCTGCATAGTTTAAAGAATTAAATGGGAAAAAACAAATAATAGAAAGGCTAAGTGAAAATATTTGACTGAAGAAAGGACTACTAAACTTAACGTTAGGCTAATGGCTGTTTCTGGAAGAAACTGATTACAACGAATAGCGACATAATAGACATTCCTTACTTTTCGACTATGAGGAAGTATTACCTTTCAAAATAATAATCTTTATTTTAAAAATAAATAAATGAAAGGAATAAGAAAATAACTTGATTTGGCAAAATTTAAAACTCTTTATCTTACATAATTAAGGGCTTCCCCAATGGCTCAGTGGATAAAGAACCCACCTGCCAATGCAGGAGACATAAGGGATGTGAGTTTGATCCCTGAGTTGGGCAGACCCCCTGGAGGAGGGCATGAAAACCCACTCCAGTATTTTTGCCTGGAGAATCCCATTGACTAAGGAACCTCGCGGGCTACAGCCCAAAGGGTTGCAAAGAGTCAGACACGACTGAGCAACTAAGCGTGCACAGACATCTTAAATATTAAAGGGAAAATTCCTTGTATCTACAGGCCAAATTCTTATAATAGATATACTTTAACAAATATAATACTTAATCAAGTATTCATGTTAATCCGTATAAATGCTGATAGCCCAGTAGGACCAAAACCAAGAAAAGATGTTTCACAAAGGAGAAGCATGGATTCTGAAACATATCAAGAAGTGTTAACACCTTAAGGAATTTTTTTTGAAGAATATTTTTGTAACCCTATTCATTTGTATAAATGTAAACTAAATTTCCAGTTTTATTTTCATATATTCATTTTTTTAACTAAAAGGTAGGTATGTCTATGTTTAGAGAAGCTTTGTCTCTTTCATTTTGTTCTTCTTTTAGGGTGTGCTTAGTCCTAACGTTTTTTCCTGGCAGATTTTTTTATTATTAATTTACTAATCATTTTGCTTACTGTGTTCAAATGATGTAGTTTATCTTAACTTGGTTCAGTTCAGTTCAGTCGCTCAGTCGTGTCCGACTCTTTGCGACCCCATGAATAGCAGCACGCCAGGCCTCCCTGTCCATCACCAACTCCCGGAGTTCACTCAGACTCACCTCCATGGAGTCAGTGATGCCATCCAGCCATCTCATCCTCTGTCATCCCCTTCTCCTCCTGCCCCCAATCTCTCCCAGCATCAAAGTCTTTTCCAATGAGTCATCTCTTTGCATGAGGTGGCCAAAGTACTGAAGTTTCAGCCTTAGCATCATTCCTTCCAAAGAAATCCCAGGGCTGATCTCCTTCAGAATGGACTGGTTGGACCTCCTTGCAGTCCAAGGGACTCTCAAGAGTCTTCTCCAACACCACAGTTCAAAAGCATCAATTCTCCGGTGCTCAGCCTTCTTCACAGTCCACCTCTCACATCCAGAGCCTTTATGTGAAACCTCTTCTGCATCACCGTTTTAGAGATCTTACAGAAATGTTTTGTTTGTCAGTGACAGCGATGCTGCAAGTAGTAGTGATTCGTTGCTCAGAACTGTCCAATTCTTTGTGGCCCCGTAGCCTGTAGTCCACCCAGCCTCTTCCACCCGTGGAATTTTGCAGGCAAGAATAGTGGAGTGGGTTGGTATTTCCTACTCCAGGGGATCTTCCCCACTCCATGATCGAACCTGCCACTCTTGCATCTCCTGCATCGGTAGGTGGATTCTTTAGCACTAGCACCACCTGGGAAGTCTCGTGATACTGCAAAGAGACTGTTAAATGAATGCTACTTCAAGAAATTCCTTAAGCAGGTCTGACCTTAGTACAGGCAGTAAACCGCCAGGTGGCAGTACAAGCCAAGCGCAAAAGCTTCACTGTGATTTACAGACGTATTCTCAGTTATTATACTTTAATTGGATTGAAATTAGCAATCAAATATCCACATTGGAGTAGAATCACCCTCTTCTCGAGGTGTTTTTAAAACCTGGGTTTTTATACAAGTTTTTCAGAGGTGATACTTCGATTTTTTTTTTTTT
>SJYQ01096361.1:280961-395318 GCA_006410935.1 Redunca redunca
TATAGGATAAGTCATAACTTAGCTGTAGCATGCCTAGAAAAGACTTAAGGGAATTTGTTGGCAGCGAATATAATATAAATCCATTTGTACCATGGCAATCAGCAGTATAAATGTAAACTTAGGTTTTATTAATCAAAACGTGTGCCATGGCAAAGGAGAGATGCTCCTTCTTCCCCAGGCTGCACCATCCTGTCCTCAGTTCTAGGTACTGTCCCTCAGGTGCATCATAGGCAGGCTCAGGACTATTCAGGAAGAAGACCACCCAGGTAACAAGAGCTCTAGAGGCTGTTATAAAGGAAGTGGCTGAAGGAACTGGGGACTAGAAGGTGCAGTATTGGAAGATAGAGCGACACTGGCTTCACGTGTTTGGAAGTCTGCCCTGTGAGCGGGCGTTAGACTTCTTCTGAGTCATCCCAAGGGATCAAATTAAAATCAAGGGGTGGAAACCTTAAAGAGGCAGTTTTGAGTTTCATATAATGACTTTCTAATGGTTGAAAGCAAGCCTAGATGGGAACAAACTGTTGAAGAGATGGTGATTTCTTCGTCATGAGGCTTCAAGCATGGATGGGTAAGAACTTAGAAATATCTTAGCAACTGATAGACAGTTAAATACATTTAAAATTCCTTTCCAAGGTGGTCCAATGGTTGAGACTCCATGTTCCCAATGTAGAGGACACAGGTTTGATCCCTGGTCAAGGAACTAAGTTCCTGCATGCCACATGGTATGGCCTTAAAAAAAATTCCTTTCAATTCTGAGAGCTTATGGTTATTTTCTTAATGCATATTTTCTTAAGCTAACAAGACTCCTTAAGAAAAGGCATCTTTAAAGACTGAACAATATTAATTTATCCCAGTAATCCTAATATGTGTTATTTTTTCTTTTTAATGTCTTTAGTCAGCAGAGACAGTATCAGGATTTTAAATGTGACTTTTATTCCTGTTATCTCAGAAAGAAAGAAAGAAAAAAAGTGAAGTCATTCAGTCACGTCTGACTCTTTGCAACTCCATGGACACCGGGCTCCTCCGTCCATGGGATTTTCTAGGCAAGAATACTGGAATGTGTTGCCATTTCCTTTTCCAGGGAACTTCCCAACCCAGGGGTCGAACCCAGGTCTCCCACATTGTAGACAGACGCTTTACTGTCTGAGCCACCAGGAGATAAGATCAAAGCTCCGATGGCAAGATAAACACAGTAGGTGCCAAATACTTCCAAATCCTAAAGAGATCACCTGAGCAGATTGTATTATCTGGTTGGGCAACCAGTTCGGCCTGTATTGGCGCATTGCTAACTTCTAGGGTTGGAGCTTAAGCTCTGGTGATGAAAACTGTTAGAGTCATTGGCATGCTGTATAATACCTGTCCCCACCCTGGGGAACTGCCGGGAGAGCCTGGTGTGTATGGAAGTTTGGGAGACTCAAGGACTGTGACGCTAAGAGAGACCGTGGCTGGAGCCGCCCCTGCCTGCAGTGGCTCAGACGAGCGCGATTCGGCGGAGGCAGCTCCACCATCATGCAGCGGGTGTGGTTCATTTTAAAAGGTCGCCTGGAGGGTGGACTACCATAAAGGGCTGGTGGAGGAGACTGACAAGAAGTCAGTGAGAGGAGATTCACTGCCTAGAGAGCCAGGCCACTAGGTTCAAAGCTGGGCTCTGCTGCTGATTTGCTGTGTGAGCATGGGCAGAGGTGGAGCAAGAAAGGTGGAAGAACCTAACCCCAGGTACCTGCCTGCCCGAGTCTTAGGAAGACGGGAGCCAGTTTACAGCAGAAAAGATTTTGGAATTTGGACAGTAAATGAAAGAGGCTTTTAAAATATCCAAGTAAAACCACTCTTGCAACTTAGATAAGAGAACTGTGGGACCTTCCTAAGTTCCCATTCAAAGGGAGCAAAGGAGTCCAGAAAGCAGGTGTGAAGAGAGTAGAAAAGAGGATAAAGCTGTTCTTTGTGTGGATCTTGAACAGAGCAGCTTAATAAATAGATGAGCTGGCTACAGCCGTGACGGGAAATGCCAGCTAGAGTCTCGGTGTGGTTTTGTCACCAAAGATCAGTGTCAGTAACAGGCCACCCTATGTCTCTGGGCCCTAAATTTCTTCACCTGTAGAAGATCTCCAGTTCCTTTTAGCTTTGTAGTGTTGTTTCCATTTTACTTCACAACCAAGTTTTGGTATTTGTGTGTCTATCTATCTAATTTAGTATTTATAAATATTTATATCCAGAAGTTTTTCTAGAAAAGATTTCATTAACTGAACTTTGATGTTTTTTCCCTGTTGGCATGCTGACTGTGTTTTGTGCCTAAATGTAGTTGGTAAGATTGTCTTCTGTGTTTCTGGTTTGTCCAGTAGTTTTCCTCTCTGTTAAACTTAGTATAGATAAGCTTTAGTAAGATATGGCATTGTGAGCACATGCATTTTAAGAGTCTTACCCATATTAATTCTGCTGATGCAGTCTACCTGTGATTTTTACATTTTGTCGGTGAAAAGGCACAGGCAGACTACATTCAAAGATGTAAAAGGAACGGACAATTAAATATTAAAGAATCCCTCAGATCTCTTGGAATTGATGAGATAGTTCTGCATTTTCTTACTCATGTGTGCAGAACAACTCGGCTTCGTTTGCCCTTGGATTTTAAGTCTCTTCAGAGCACAGCTGCTGTCTAAGGTGATGGAATTATCTGTAAATTCCTATCAGAGTCTCTGACAGGCCCTGAAAAGGGTTGGCACAAACAAATCATTTCTCTAACTTGTTGGGCTATTTAAAATATACAGTAAGGTGTACATTTCAGTTCAAATGAAAATGAGACACTGATTAGAACATCATAAAGTAGTCAGAATGAGTGGGTAACATACATCTTAATCTACTCAGTTCTTTGCTGGAACTCCTAATGCCACTGATCGCCCCATTTATGGCGTAAAGCCTGTGACCTGAAATGTCTTTGCTGTTTGTGTCCAGTTTAGATTTAAGTGATTGCTGAGTTTTCTTCTGTATCCATGGTCTTTTGATTCAGCTCAAGAAACATCATCTTTAAATCCTAGGTATAAATTCAGCCATGGCAGCTTAAGCCTCTAAAATCTCAGTATTTAGAGCATCAAAAACCCTGTAAGAATGCCATGAGAATATTTGTATGTTGCTGAGAGAGAATGGAAAGTTAAGTATAATAAAGTACCTTTCTTTAAAAAATACATGTATGTTCATTTAATTTCCTTTTTGTTCCCTCATAGTCAACAAGAGTCTGAAATACAGTACTTGGGTACAGTCTCAAAACTGACAGAATGATCTCTGTTCATTTCCAAGGCAAACCATTCAATTATCACAGTAATCCAAGTCTTTGCCCAGCCACTAACGTGGAAGAAGCTCAAGTTGAACGGTTCTAAACCTACAAGACCTTCTAAAAATAACACTCAAAAAAGATGTCCTTTTCATTATAGGAAGTCAAGAGATACTGATACCTGGAGTAATAGGCAAATATGGCCTTGGAGTACAAAATGAAGCAGAACAAAGGCTAACAGAGTTTTCCCAAGAGAATGCACTGGTGATAGCAACCACTCTCTTCCAACAACAAAAGCAACAACTCTACACATGGACATCCATAGACAGTCAATACTGAAATCAGATTGATTATATTCTTTATAGCCAAAGATGGAGAAGCTCTATACGGTCAGCAAAAATAAGACCAGGAGCTGACTCTGGCTCAGATCATGAACTCCTTATTGCCAAATGCAGACTTAAATTGAAGAAAGTAGGGAAAACCACTAGACCATTCAGGGATGACCTAAATCAAATCCCTTACAGTTATACAGTGAAAGTGACAAATAGATTCGAGGGTTTAGACCTGATAGATAGGGTGTCTGAAGAACTATGGACAGAGGTTCGTGATACTGTACAGGAAGCAGTGATCAAAACCATCCCCAAGAAGAAGAAACACAAAAAGGCAAAATGGTTGTCTGAGGAGGCCTTACAAATAGCGGAGAAAAGACTAGAAGCAAAAGGCAAAGGAGAAACGGAAAGATATACCCATTGAATGCAGAGTTCCAAAGAATTAGCAAGGAGAGATAAGAAAGCCTTCTTCAGTGATCAATGCAAAGAAGTAGAGGAGAACAATAAAATGGGAAAGATTAAAGATCTCTTCAAGAAAATGAGAGATACCAAGGGAACATTTCATGCAAAATGGGCACAATAAAGGACCAAAATGGTAGGGACCTAACAGAAGCAGAAAATATTAAGAAGAGGTGGCACGAATACACAGAAGAACTATACAAAAAAGATCTTCATGACCCAGATAACCACAATGGTGTGATCGGTCACCTAGAGCCAGACATCCTGGAGTGAGAAGTCAAGTGGGCTTTAGGAAACATCACTATGAACAAAGCTAGTGGAGGTGATGGAATTCCAGCTGAGCTAATTCACATCCTAAAAGATGATGCTGTGCAAGTGCTGCACTCAGTGTGCCAGCAAATTTGGAAAACTCAGCAGTGGCCACAGGACTGGAAAAGGTCGGTTTTCATTACCATCCTAAAGAAGTGCAATGCCAAAGAATGTTCAAACTACTACACAATTGCATTCATCTCACACACTAGCAAAGTAATACTCAAAATTCTCCAAGCCAGGCCTCAACAGTATGTGAACCATGAACTTCCAGATGTTCAAGCTGGATTTAGAAAAGGCAGAGGAACAAGAGATCACATTGCCAACATCTGTTGGATCATCAAAAAAGCAAGAGAGTTCGAGAAACACATCTACTTCTGCTTCATTGGCTATGCTAAAACGTTTGACTGTGTGGATCACAACAAACTGTGGAAAATTCTTCAAGAGATGGGAATACCAGACCACCTTACCTGCCGCTTAAGAAATCTGTATGCAGGTGAAGAAGCAACAGTAGCACCCAGACATTGAACAACAGACTCGTTCCAAATTGGGAAAGGAATATGTTAAAGTTGTATATTGTCACCTTGCTTATTTAACATACATGCAGAGTACATCATGAGAAATGCCAGACTATGAAGCACAAGCTGGAATCAGGATTTCAGGGAGAAATATCAGTAACCTCAGATATACAGATGACACCACTCTTATTGCAGAAAGTGAAGAGGAACTAAAGAGCCTGTTGATGAAAGTGAAAGAGGAAAGTGAAAGAGGGCAATGAAAAAGTTGACTTAAAACTCAACATTCACAAAACTAAGATCATGGCGTCCGGTACCATCACTTCTTGGCAAATAGATGGAGAAACAATGGAAACAGTTGATAGACTTTATTTCCTTGGGCTCCAGAATCACTGCAGATGGTGACTGCAGTCATGAAATTAGAAGATGCTTTTTCCTTGGAAGAAAAGCTATGACCAACTTAGCATATTAAAAAGCAGAGACATTAATTTGCTGACAAAGGTCCATCTAGTCAAAGGTATGGTTTTTCCAGTAGTCATGTATGGATGTCAGAGTTGGACTGTAAAGCAATCTGGGCACTAAAGAATTGATGCTTTTGAACTGTGGTGTTGGAAAAGACTCTTGAGAGTCCCTGGGACTGCAAAGAGGTGAAATCAGTCCTAAAAATTCATCAAAAGGACTGATGCTGAAGCTGAAACTCCAATACTTTGGCCACCGGATGTGAAGAACTGACTCACTGGAAAAGACTGATGTTGGGAAAGGTTGAAGGCAGTAAGAGAAGAGGATGACAGAGGATGAGATGGTTGGATGGCATCACTGACTTGATGGACATGAATTTGCACAAGTTCCAGGAGTTGGTGATGGACAGGAAAGCCTGGTGTGCTACAGTCCATGGGGTCACAAAGAGTTGAACACAACTGTGACGCCATGAACTGATCTGAGCTGATGTTCCCAGAACTGCTCCATATTTGTGGTGGTTAAGGTATTGTAAAGAGTGATTATAGAGAGAGAAATAAGAGCACTGAATTCTATTTCTGAGGTCAGAGTATCTTCTTTCTGCCTTATTAGACTATGGCCTCCAAGTCTAAAGATGCAGTTCAGTGAGATAATGTGGGACAACTGTATATGTAATAAATTATAGGGTAGCAGTACTATTCCAGGCTTCTGGCACTATTATTTCTGCAACCCAGCATATTTCCTCTCCTTTCCTATTCCTTTAGTGCAGATTCTACTTCCTGTCTTCATGTAGGGATCAGCACAAGAACTAATAGAGTCTTAGAACTTCATTCACCTGTCTGTGTGGTTGGTTCAGATACGACACATGACCTGAACAAGGCCAATAAGAGCCCTTGTCGAGGAGGCTGTCCTATAGTGCAGTCAATAAGGAAAATTGCTTTTACTTCTCTGTTCCTGAAGCTGGAAGGGTATCTGTGTCTACATCAGGCAGGCTCGCTCACATGGACGTAGCAGGTTTCCCAGAGAGTGAGTGGTGCGTGAAGTCCTCTCGAGGCCCAGACCAGGCCCTGGCACTTCTCTAATTCTGCTGCATCCTGCTGGCCAAAGTACAGGGCCAGCCCTGACTCAGACAATGAGGAAATAGCCTCTGCTTTTAATGGGAGGAGTTGGGAACCAAATGGCATGAGCATAGGCAGGCATGGAAAAATGGGAGCACAGCTAATTTACTAAAAAATTGTTAGGTGCATTTCAAAAGTTTAGAAATTTCCTCAAGGTCACTTGGCTAATAAGCATTAGAGACAGGATTTGAGCCTTAATCTTCTGACTGAAAATCTTGCTCTTTCAGTGTTTCTCTTTAGTCTTGCTGATTGATCCATGCAGTCCAGATGTTACAACTTAATTACTAATAGTTTCTAGAGTCCTATTCTTAGATCACTTTTGAATGACTTATAACTTATTATGACAAGTTCCTTATTATAGTAAAGGTATTAACTTTCTATGAATAGGTCTTCTTGAGCCATACTTACAAGCATTTTTATCTATATTTGTATCCACAAGAAAAGGAAGTTCATATTTTCAACTTGCATCACAGCTATGATTTGAAATACCAAGTGTTATTTTTGGAGAATAGATAAAATAACTTGTAGTGAATAGGAAGTTTGACCTTGGAGTACAAAATGAAGCAAGACAAAGCCTAACTGTTTGTCAAGAGAACATGCCAATCATAGCAAACACCCTTTTCCAACAACCCAAGAGACCACACCACACATGGACATCACCAGATGGTCAGTACCAAAATCAGATTGATTATGTTCTTTGCAGTCAAAAATGGAGAAGCTCTATACCGTCAGCGAAAATAAGACCTGGAGCTGACTGTGGCATAGATCATGAACTCCTTATTGCAAAATTCAGGCTTATATTGAAAAAAAAAATGAGGGAAACCACTAGGCCATTCAGGTATGACCTAAATAAAATCCCTTATGCTTATACAACAGAGGTGACAAATAGATTCAGGGAATTAGATCTGGTAGACAGAGTGTCTGAACAACTATGGATGGAAGTTTGTAACACTGTACAGGAGACAGTGACCAAAAACATTCTAAAGGGAAAAAAAATGCAAGAAGGGAAAGTGGTTGTCTGAGGAGGCTTTACAAATAGCTGAGGAAAGAAGAGACGCTAAAAGGCAAGGGAGAAAGGGAAAGATACCCAACTGAATGCAGAGTTCCAGAGAATGGCTAGGAGAGATAAGAAGGCCTTCTTAAATGAACAGTGCAAAGAAATAGAGGAAAACAATGAAATGGGAAAGACCAGAGATCTCCTCAAGAAAATTGGAGATTCCAAGGGGACATTTCATGCAAGGATGAGTATGGTAAAGGACAGAAATTCAAAGGATCTAACAGAAACAGCAGAGATTAAGAAGAGGTGGCAAGAGGATAGAGAAAATCTATACAAAAAAAGGTCCTAATGACCTGGATAACTATATGATGTGGTCACTCATCTGGAGCCAGACATCTGGGAGTGTGAAGTCAAGTGGGCCTTAGGAAGCATTACTATGAACAAAGCCAGGGAAGGTCATGGAATTCCAGCTGAGCTATTTCACATCCTAAAAAATGATGCTGTTAAAGTACTGCACTCAGTATGTCAGCAAATTTGGAAAACTCAGCGATGCCCCCTGACTGGAGAAAATCAGTTTTTCATTCCAATGCCAAAGAGTGTTCAAACTACCATACAATTGCGCTCATTTCACATGTTAGCAAGATTATGTTCAAAATCCTTCAAGCTAGGCTTCAGCAATACGTGAACTGAAAACTTCAAGATGTATAATTTGGGTTTAGAAAAGGCAGCAGAACCAGAGATCAAATTGCCGACATTCACTGGATTATGGAAAAAGCAGAGGAATTCCAGAAAAACAGATACATACTTCTGCTTCATTGACTGTGCTAAAGCCATTGACTGTGTGGATCACATCAAACGGGAAAATTCTTAAACAGATGGGAGTACTAGATCATCTTACCTGTCTCCTGAGAAACTGTATGCAGGACAGGAAGCAACAGTTAGAACCAGACACAGAACAACTGACTGGTTCCAAATTGGGAAAGGACTATGACAAGGCTGTATATTGTCACTCTGCTTATTTAACTTATATGCAGAGTACATCATGCAAAATGCCAGGCTGGATGAATCACAAGCGGGAATCAAAAGACTGCCAGGAGAAATATCAACAGCCTCAGATATGCAGATGATACCACCCTTATGGCAGAAAGCGAAGAGGAACTAAAAGTTCTCTTGATGAGTGTAAAAGAGGAGAGTGAAAAAGCTGGCTTGAAACTCAACATTCAAAAAACTAAGATCATGGCATCTGGTCCCATCACCTCATGGAAAATACATGGGAAAAAAATGGAAGCAGTGGCTGACTTTATTTTCTTGGGCTCCAAAATCACTGCAAATGGTGACTGCAGCCATGAAGTTAAAGACACTTGCTCTTTGGAAGAAAAGCTATGACCAACCTAGACAGCATATTAAAAAGCAGAGACATTGTCAGCAAAGGTCCGTATAGTCAAGGCTGTAGTTTTTGTAGTCATGTCTGGATTTGAGAGTTGGATCATAAGGAAGACTGAGCATCAAAGAATTTATGCTTTCGAATTGTGGTGCTCTAGAAGACTCTTGAGTGTCCCTTGGACTGCAAGGAGATCCAACCAGTCAATCCTAAAGGAAATCAGTCCTGAATATTCACTGAAAGGACTGATGCTGAAGCTGAAACTCCNAGCTTGGTGTGAAAGGCCCCATGCAAATTCCAGAGGCAGCTCTCTCCAGGGCTTCTCACAAGGATGGCGTACGAAGAGCCTGGTGTTGCGCTGGGAGACTCGCTGTCCCATAATGTGCCTCTACCAGAATAATTAGCTCAAACCCTCTGTGAATGCCTACTTTAAAAGTCTGAGTGTTATAATTCTTCCTCTAGAACAGTCCTAAGGGTGTTGATGGAAAGGGATGGCCACACAGGCAACTTTACCTCATGAAATTTAATGATTAAAAAGCATGATTGCTGTGAAGAAAGGAAGATTAGGAAGGTATAGAAACAGGGTATAGAAACAAACAAGGTACAGAAACAAACAGTGAAAAATGAAAGAAAACAACTGTCAGAAATTTTCTTTCTGCAATTGAAATAAGGGCTTCTCTCGGAGGGAACACTAGTGAGTAGAACTGAATGCTTGCAAACATTTTGGAGTTCATTTGGTTTGATGTGGGATGACTGGAACTCACCCCTGGGATATGGGCATAAGAAAGGGAGTGTTCAAATGGTTCATATGAGACAGGAGAAGGGGAAGGAGGACAGGTAAGAGGACATCTTTGGGTTGGTGAGAAAGCAGGTGGCTTTATGACTTATAAATTGGTTAGTAGGGGTAAAGGTCATATGTATAATTTTTAAACATTATATTAGCTTATACCTTCACCTTCTTTTCACTACTTTGATAACATGCCAATCTCATACCAGAATAGGTTCTGATTTTGGAATCTGGTGGTCAGGGAAAGACAGGGTAGCAAAAGAACTACAGTGTGTTCTCCTTGGAGGAAACAAAACAGGGATTACACTCTCCCTGACAGGTTTCCTAAGTGATTTAAAAAGGTTTGTGTATTCTGTGTTTAGAAACACAGAGTAACTTTGAAGGGAGAATCTGTTTTCCCTCTTGTCTGTTGGTCTGCATTCTGGCACTGGGTGACTGCCTCAATCAGAGAAATTTGGCCTGCAGTCAAGGCTGGATCGCAGGCCTGTGGGGCCTAACATGCCTGTACTCCACATCTGAGACTTTGTCTGTATCTATAGTCATCTGACTGTAGACTCTTTCCCCTCAGCAAAAGGTGCACGGTTCTACCCATGAGGGTGAGAATTATGTATAAGCCTGAAGTCAGTTTTCAGCATGAACCATTTGAGACAATAGACTACATTTTGTGTTAAAGGAAAAATAACCCAAGGAAATTAAAAGAAAGCAGATCCATGGCCGTATAGGAGTGTCTCAGAAAGAAGACTAAAAAAATTTTTTTCAAGTTCAGGTAGGCCAACTCCATATAATCATTTTAAGCTTTTAAATCACAAGTTTGAGCTGTAGGAATGTCTTTGTTGGTAAATAAAGAGGAAAGATCAGCCACTGGAACCATTTATCTTGCATTTGTTCAAAGCACTGAGTAAATTAGAGCAAATTTTAGAGTTTGGAATTCTTCTGTGATGTGACAAAATCAAAGAGTTGTTGAATTTGTATTACACGTATATTTTGCAGTGTTTGACCTTTCTTCTAAATCTGTAATTAAAAAGGGAAGGAAAACCAACTAAACATGAAAGCAATTCTGCATTCTTTACTTTCAAGTTCTGGTTGAAGGTATTTGAAAGATCAGGATGGTTTTCCATCTCTGGTGTTTTGGACATGCTTTCAAAAAACCAATGTAATCTTCTAGATTATATAATCTTCTATATATTATTAATATACATGTTATTCTTTACAAAGTTATAGATAACTGCTGCCACCAGTTTCTCTGTCAGCAAAGGGGCATCTGTCTGTGGATGCTTCTTTTTATGGTTTCAGTCTCTGAATATTTATGTCATAAGCCAACTTTGCTTAATATGTTTTGAGTACACTTTTTATTTTGGAATAATTTTATATGCACAGAAAATTTACAAAAAGAGTGTAGCAAGTTCTCATATACACTTCACCTATCTTTTCCTAATGTTTGCCATCAGTAAGTGGGTGGAATGGTGGCCTGCAGAATCCATGTCCACATCCTAAACCCCAGAATCTGTGAATGTGACCTTATTTGAAGAGTCTTTGCTGCTGTTATTAAGCATTTCAAGATGAGATTGTTCTGGATTATCTGAGTGGGCCTTAAATCCAGTGACAGAGGTCCTTATAAAAGACACAAAGAGGAGGGACATACAGGGAGAAGAGGGCAAGGCTCATTTTTTCACTGATATTCCCTTTCCGACCTTGGATCCTATCCAGGATGTCAAATGGTGCTGCTTGTCAGGTCTCTGCGGTCTTTGTTCTGTGACAGTTTCCTAGTCACTGTTTGTTTTTCTTGACCTTGATGGTTTTGGCAGTGCTGGTTAGATATTTTGTAGAATATCCCCCACCCTGGGTTTGTCTACTCTTTTTTTTCGTGATTAGACTGGATTGTGAGTTCTGTGAAAGAGTTCCATGAAGGTGTAGAGCTTCTGTTGTTACGTCATGTTGCTGTTGTTCAGTCGCCCAGACGCGTCCAACTCTTTGTGACCCCATGGACTGCAGCACACCAGGCTTCTCTGTCCCTCACCATTTCCCTTAGTTTGCCTGAGTTCATGTCCATTGCATCAGTGATGCCGTCCAGCCATCTCATGCTCTGTCGTCCCCTTCTCCTCCTGCCCTCAGTCTTTCCCAGCATCAGGGTCTTTTCCAAGGAGTCAGCTGTTTGTATCAGGTGACCAAAATGCTGGAACTTCCAGTGTAGCATCAGTCCTACCAATGAATATTCAGGGTTGATTTCCTTTAAGATTGACTGGTTTGATCTCATTGCTGTCCAAGGGATTCTCAAGAGTTTTCTCAAGCACCACAGTTCAAAGGCATCAATTCTTCAGCACTCTATCTTCTTTACAGTCCAACTCTCACAACCGTACATGACCACGGGAAAGACCATAGCCTGACTATATGGACCTTTGTCAGCAAAGTGACGTCTTTGCTTTTCAATACTCTGTCTATGTTTGTCATAGCTTTCCTGCCAAGAAGGAAAGAGGCACATTTATTATTGCTTCATAAAGGGCGTTATAACCACATGACTTGCCCCTGCTGATGTTAATCTTATCATTTAAATGTGGTAGAGTTTTCCAGGTTTCTCCATTGTGAAGTTACTATTTTCCCTTTCTATTCTCTGTTCTTTGGAAGTAAGTCTTTAAGTCCAGCCCACACTCAAGTAGGTGGGAGATTAAGCTATACCTCCTTGGAGCAGGGAGAGGATGGTAGGTATTATGTGGAATTTTTCTGTAAGAAGTATGCCTTCCTTCTGTGTTCCTTGTCTTCAGTAATTTATTTATATCAGTAGGAATGTATATTTAGTCACTCAGGCATGTCCAACTCTTTGTGACCCTGTGGACTATAGTCTGCCAAGCTCCTCTGTCTCTGGGATTCTCCAGGCAAGAATACTGGAGTGGGTTGCCATGGCCTCCTCCAGGGGATCTTTCTGACCTGGGTTTGGACCTGCATCTCTTATGTCTCCTGCATTGGCAGGTGGGTTCTTTACCACCAGCGCCACCTGGGAAGCCTGCATATCAGTATAAAGGTACTTCTATTTATTTTATCATCCAGTTATACGTTATGATCTAATACAACAACATTATTTATTTTTTTTTTTGCCCAAATTGTTCTAGCTTTCCTGGGTCTTATTGTTATTTTTTTTTTTTATTACATTATATGGTATTGATTTAAGCTTTCTTTTTGTTCCCTGGACTATTGCTGCATAACAAATTACCCCTAAGCTTAGTTGCTTAAAACAACAAACATTATTATCTCAGGGTTTCTATGGGTCAGCAGTCTGGTTGTGACTTAACTGAGGGCCTCGGATCCCTCACAAGTGTGCAGTCAGGGTGTCAGGTGGAGCTGTGATCTTCTGAAGCCTCGACTGAAGAGGCTGACACACGTGTTGTTTATAACCCTCAGGTCCTTGCTAGCTATTGCATGCGGACATAGGCCATGAGCAGTCATAGACTGCTCACAGCACAGCACCTAGCTTCTGTCAGAGCAGGGTGGGCAGGGGCAGGGGTGACCCAGATGGAAACTGTAGGATTTCTTGTAACCTAATCTTACAAGTAGCAGCCTGTCACTTTTGCTCACATGCAAGGGGAAGGGACAATAGAGTGGCCTGAATGCAGGGAGGTGGGACCCCTGGAGCCCATTTTAAAGGCTGCCTGCCACACCCAGAATTCTGCTCTTGTAGTTGCTCACTTTACTTCTCTAGGATGGACAGAAGCAGAAGAGAAGGGGGAGTCTTTGAAAAGCAAAACCCCACTGGATTAAATGTTTTGTTTGCAATAACTTTTGACATTGCATCACATACTACGTGGTATCTATCTCATAATTATTCATTTGCACATTTGTTTATTCATTCATTAAGGAGTATATAACATGTAACTCATGAAGACACGGTGTGGCCTGGTGACATTTCTGACCCCCAGATGTGGTCAGCCTAAAATCTTTGGAAAGTCTTTTTTTCTTAACCAGATAGCACCTGTGCACTTGTAGGTCATTTAAGCCCAAACACTATAGTGCCACTTCTGCCAGCTGACGTGTGAGCAGAAGTAGAACAATTATTAACTGTAATCGAAGCTAAATCAAAGCTAATTGTAAATCGAAGCTAAAATTTAAGTTGTTCATATTGAATTCATTAAAAATTTCATAATGAACCTAGGGAATTATGAAGAATTACTGACAATAACACCAGTAAGTCTTTCATTTGAATTCAATTCACATTTAGGTCCTTAATCATTAAATAAAATCATTTATTTGTGCCTTCTAATTAAAAAAAAATAATTCATGCTCCCTGAAGAACATCTGAAAATGAAGAAAAGCCAAAGGAAGTTAGCTGATTTCAGAGGTTATGTTCTTAATCATTACTCCATACTTTTGAAGTGAGCCTGCGTGCTCTGGGCCTTTGTTTCTGTGTGGGCAAAATACAGGAGTAGTCCTAAATGTATGGTCTCCTGTGTCCTCTCCTTGTTTGCATGTATAATCGAATTTTATCATATGCGTTATTAACTTACTCAACTTCAAAATTTCTCCAGTTCAAGAGTGAGAGCCAGAGAGTAAGAGGGAGAAAGAGTCCATGGTATTCTCCAGGCAAGAGTACTGGAGTGGGTTGCCATTCCCTTCTCCAGGGGATCTTCCCGGCCCAGGGATCCTACTTGCATTTCTGGTCTCCTGTGCTGGCAGGCATGTTCTTTACCACTAGCGCCACCTGGGAAGCCATTCCATCATACGGGAGACTTAAAGAATCAGTAGTCAGTGCAGGTTGGTCAAACAAAACCTATGGAAATAATGTAAAAATGATCTCATTTAAAAATTATTTTTGTCACTGACAATGGACAGAAGTGTATTGTTTAGATGACCAAGTAAGTTAATGGTTATAGATTCACCTACACTCTTGAAGAGTTGAAGAATTAATTGATATCAGTGGTGGAGCACGTATAGGTAATTAATTAGGGGAGCCAATAAAGCCTCTTACGGGGCTGTAAAAAATGCATACTCTACTCTCTAGCAGTGTAAAGTAGTTTAAGGATACATGATACTGTATATGATTTTCTTCACTTAACTGACTTTAAAATCAAACCTAGAAGTAATATGTGAATCTGTTTTAACAGATACCTACTCAAAATGGAAAGATACAGTTTGAAAGCAAAAGGTTCATTCTCATCTCACAAGGGACTGGACTATGACCAAAAATCCATTGGGATTCAAGTAGTAGTTTTCTGGATCTTGTTCTTTACTTCTCTGCTTCTGTATGGGAACTTGCCTCATTCTTTTTTCATGCAAACTTTTTTGCTTCTCCGTGCCTGGATGGAAAATGGCCAGTCTACAGAATTTTTCAGACCAGGCATGCAATGGAGAATGACTAGTGTTTCTGAGATTTAATTCCAAATATTCTGGAGGATATGCAATTTCAGATAGGTTTGTGGGGGCCACGAATGGCTGTTTGCCCACTTTCCAGGAGAGGCCATGGGCAAGGAATCAGACCCGAGTGGAGCTGCCACACGGTATATTTTGGCAGCCAGCCACAGATGGCTTCACAGAGGTTCCTGGATCTCTCAGGCAGGGCTCAGAAGCAGAGGGAAGAGTCACCGAACTCCCCAGGGCCCTGCAGACAGAAGTGTGGGAGGCCTTAGGTGGTGAGAGAGGACCAGACAGGACATCAGATGCCTTAGAAAGTAACCAACGGCATGATGCTGTAGATCCCTGGAGACTTAGATATGACCCAGGAAAGGAAAAGTATGAAAGGAAGAATGCCAAACCAACAGATTAAATTTTAACCTGTCTAGGGACATGGAACTTAAAAGGTAGATGGAACCACGGAGAAGAGCTATGTTGATGGCACACCTGTTTTGAGATGGTAGGCCTTGCATCTGATACCCACGGGGACCTGGAAATGTCTGTGATTCCTCAGGCAGCATATTTCTGGACTACAGATCGCAGATACCTTCCAGAAATAGGGTCAAAGTCCCTTTGGGGGCAATACTCATGAACCCATGCAGAGATAAGGTAAGTGCTCCAGAAACACCAATGATCAGAAAACTGTGGACTGTAGTGAGATCAAGTTTGCAAGAGTTTTAAAAAAATACTTTAAAATTTTGGGGCAACCCAAGGGCTGATGGACAGAAGAGAGGACAAATGTAACCTTATAAATGGGTGAATTTGAGCTCTGTGAGCGTCAGGAAGGTAGTGACAAAGGAAGGTGCATGGCATCTTCTCAAGGCATATTCTCAGACTCAGACTCTGGATATAAAGAGTGGACTCCAAGGAGAAAGGAGTGATTCCAAGCAACACGAGCTCTCACCCTGCCAGATGGCATAGATGGGTATTTACCACAGCAGCTCTTTTGGGAGGCCCTTACCTAAGCTGTTTGTAAGATAGCTTGCAAGGCAGAAGGATCCTGTTACTCTGCTTAATGCATTGATGCAATGGCCAGGGCCACAGTCAGACGCTGTCTTAGGAAAGGAGATAGGACTTCTTAACAAGCCTCCAGAGGGCACAGCTCTACATTGGAGAATGTTTCTAAGACTAGTGAAGCACAAACACTGCTATTTTGTTTGCCGGAAAAAAGGACCATTTTAATGGTGACTTTGCCTTAAAGGAAACCCTCAGTCATTAATACTGGAGGTAAAATCTGCTTGGTGAAGGTAACAGGAAAGGGTCTCAGGAAAGTGAGAGGACCAAAGAGTAGGGCCATTTTCTGCCTTCAGGAAAGTGTCTGGGGACTTCCCTGGTGGTCCAGTGGTTAAGATCCCCTGGTGGTTCAGCTGGTAAAGAATCCGCCTGCAATGCAGGAGACTCTGGTTCGATTCCTGGGTTGGGAAGATCTTCTGGAGAAGGAATAGGCTACCCACTCCAGTATTCTTGGGCTTCCCTGGTGGCTCAGCTGGTAAAGAATCTGCCTGCAATGCGAGAGACCTGAGTTTGATCTTTGCAGTGGGAAGACTCCCTGGAGAACAGAATGGCTACCCACTCCAGTATTCTAGCCAGGAGAGTTCCACGGACTGTACAGTTCATGGGTCACCAAGAGACTGACATGACTGAGCAACTTTCACTTTCACTTTCCAATGTGGAGGATTCAGGCTTGATCCCCTGGTTGGGAACTAAAAATAGCTATGTTTTTTCCAGTAGTCATGTATGGATGTGAGAGTTGGACCATAAAGGTACCTGAGTGCAGAAGAATTTATGCTTTTGAACTGTGATGTTGAAGAACACTCTTGAGAGTCCCTTGGACTGCAAGGAGATCAAACCAGTCCATCCTAAAGGAAATCATTCCTGAATATTCATTGGAAGGACTGATGCTGAAGTTTGAATACTTAGGCCACCTGATGCGAAGACCTGGCTCTGGAGAAGACCCTGATACTGGGAAAGATTGAAGGTAGGAGGAGGGGATGACAGAGGATGAGATGGTTGGATGGCATCACTGACTTGATGGACATGCATTTGAGCAAGCTCTGGGAGTTAGTGATGGACAAGGAAACCTGGTGTGCTGCAGTCCATGGGTTTGCAAAGAGTCAGACACAACTGAGCAACTGAACTGAATTGAACTGGGGAACTAAGATCCCACAGGCCAGACAGAGTGGCCAAATAAGTAAATTAAAAAACAAAAGAGAGTCTAGGCTCAGTAAACCCCTATAACTCTTTCTTCAGACCTCTGGAGTCCAGAGATCTTGTAACAGAGATTTGGGGAATGAGGTAATGGGAATTGAGGTTGAGGAGTCTGATCACACACCTGTCGCCAACAGATGTCAACAGCTTTTCACGTCTTGGATAAAGTGGGCTTCTTAATTCAGTAGAAATAATGGGTTGGTTTGGGGGGCAGATGGCAAAGGGATTATTGATGGGAGATGGGAGAATTTTATGGATGACCTCAGATAAGGAGAATTATAAAGGAGAAAAGCTCACCCAGGGCACATTTATACCTACTTCACCTTAGGGCTTCCCTGGTGGCTCAGTGGTAAAGAATCTGCCTGCCAATGTAATTGAGATGCGGGTTCACTACCTGGGCTGGGAAGATCCCCTAGAGAAAGAAATGGTAACCCACTCCAGTATTCTTGCCTGGATAATCCCATGAAGAGGAGCCTGGTGGGGTTGCAAAAGAGTCAGATATGACTTGGTGACTAAATAACACCACCACCACCTTTGGGAACTCAGAGAAAATATCACTCCTGTGGTCAGGGGCCACTTGTCCACGGCAGTTTTCATCCTTCTGGGATTTGGACCCAGATCTGAGCCTGTGGGGTGTGTGTGTGTGTGTGTGTGTGCGTGTGCATGCGTGTGCGTGTGCGTGCGTGTGCATGCACGTGTGTGTGTTTGAAGGGGGCTTTTGGTGAGGGTGAGGAGTGATGCCTGCATGTGGAGTAAATTTGCTTTGCAGGGATGTAAATATTTAATTCAGGAGGAGGATATGGTGGAATAATACTGTGGAGATTTATTATTTTATTTCTTCTGGCACATCTTTCCTTTTCCCATTGGAGCAGATGGCCAGCTCTGAGCTCATCACCCCGGGAAGGGAAGTGACAGTGTAGGAAGAAGCTCTCTAGAGTTGTGTTCCCAAACCCTAAATCCTTAGGGAATTAAGCGTATTTGGGGGTATTGACAAGATATTTAGAAGCTGTAGGAGGAAGAGAGCAGAGAAGGCAACAGCACCCCACTCCAGTACTCTTGCCTGGAAGATCCCATGGATGGAGGAGCCTGGAAGGCTGCAGTCCATGGGGTCGCACAGAGTCGGACACAACTGAGCAACTTCACTTTCACTTTTCACTTTCATGCATTGGAGAAGGAAATGGCAACCCACTCCAGTGTTCTTGCCTGGAGAATCCCAGGGGCGGGGGAGCCTGGTGGGCTGCCGTCTATGGGGTCGCACAGAGTCGGACACGACTGAAGCGACTTAACAGGAGGAAGAGAGCAGGCTTCCCCTGAGATTAAAGAGAGGTCCGCTTAGCTGGAGGGCAGAAGGGGAACCAGTTAAGCCTCAGAGAGGGGCCCCAAGCCCTGGTGCCTGAGTGCGGTTCTGGAGGAGTAGCCGTGGGATGCCCGGCGAGTGGGACCGAAACAGCCTCCCATGTGTTCCTGTGCACCAGGGAGCCTTGAAGCAGCAGTGTCTCACCTGTGGGCCCATACCTTGTCCTTCTTGTCCTGTGGTCGTCTTTCCATGTGGTCTCTGCATTCTCTCCATTATTTACACTGAGCAGTTTCACAGCCCCTTGTGGGTGAGGTAGTGCTCGCTTGAGTTTTTCTCTCTGCCAGGCTAGACGAGTAGCTTGTGTACCATGCTAGATACAGATGTCTGTTGGGGACAGTCATGTCCCACCTTCCTCAGTGTTTCTCAAGGTCAGTCTCTGTTTGAGACCCTGAAACCTCTCTGAGGTCTCACTCACTCTGATAACCAGGTGCTGGGAACTTCAGGTTCTTGGGTTCTTCCTCATCAGCTTTCCTCTGCAGAAACCTCAGTGAGCAGCCTCAGAGAAGCATGAGAGCTTGCTAAAAGGGGAAAAAAAAGTTTTATGGGAATACAGTTTCTATGTTCTCTTACGTATGTTGGGAATTCTCTATGAGTCACCCCCATCGCCAAGTCCATGGATTCATGACAATGAATTATGGCCAGAGGTCTCCAGGCACCTATCTTTGTGGTGAACTTGAATTTTTTCACAGTAACAGCTCTTTGAGCAGTCCAAGGGAGTTTTTGGAGGCAAAGAGTTCTGGTTCTGAGACAGACAGGTTTTTTTCTACAGTGTATCAAGATATGGCATTATCAAGCTCCACATCACTCCTTCTTGTGGACTTAGTATGACCATAGTCTGCACCAGCCTTGTCACACAACACACAACAGAAAGTCACATATTACTTTGGTTTGGTCATAAAATCAACATTTAAAGCAATAATTTACAGTGACAACTACCGTGAAACTTTCTCAGATCTTCAGTTGAGCTTCATGTGAAGTAGATGACCCGTCTTTAGGGACAGTGCTGTACTTGAAAAGTTTCTTTAAATTCCGCAATCATGTTCAGTGTGGTGCTCACACTATGATAAGTAAATTAAGGGAAGAGCACTTTACGTCTCAGATTAATCTCAATTTGGGCTGTAAATGAAATGGGTCAAAGATGTACACATTATTTGCTACATTTATTATAATTCTCTCTCTTGGTAGAGAAAGTACAGACAGTGTTAGATGTGGTTGACAGTATAAAGAAATACCCAGGAGCTTGATCTCAAGGGGTACACAGTTCTGCTCCTGAGATACTAGCAGCTAAGAAGGGGAAAACAGTGTAAAGGTCTCCAGTGCTCTTGTGCCATCTCTTGGTTTGGGGTCATTCACTGTGGCTTCATTCTTGGGGCTCGTGCATTAGAAATATATCTACTAGTGCTCCAGGTCACGTCCTCCCGGGTGGTGCCCAGTGGAATAGAGTTTGTCCTTGTCGGCAGTTCAGAACATCTTGGGTTTCTCATTGGACCTTGTTGGTTCACATACTCATTCTAAGCTCATCATCACCACAAAGTGGAATGGATGGTGAGAGTAGAATGCAATTCTTTGATTGATTATGTTTTAATTTTACATTTTAATTCTAGAGTCAGGGGTAGAGTTAACTCTACCTGTTCTGTCTGTAAGAAGACAGAATGAGGAAGAAGTTGGTTTCTCAGAGGAAAACTTTGATAATGCAATCTAGAAAAAGGTGAATGGATACTAGGGTAGAGAAATGACATTCTTTTTTAAAAATCGTATTTGTTTTTTAAAGTAGTTTTATTTATTTATCTTTTGACTGTGCTGGGTCTTTGTTGTGTGGGCTTTTTCTCTAGTTGTGGGCAGTGGGGGCTGCTCTCCAGTCGTGGTGCGTGGACTTCTCATTGCACTGACTTCTCTTGTTATGGACATGGGCCCTGGGGCATGTGGGCTTCGGTAGCTGTGGCTCCTGGGCTCTAGAGTACAGGCTCAGCAGTTGTGGCCCCTGGGCTCAGTGCCTGTGGCCCCTGGGCTCAGTGCCTGTGGCCCCTGGGCTCAGTACCTGTGGCTCCTGGGCTCAGTGCCTGTGGCTCCTGGGCTCAGTACCTGTGGCCCCTGGGCTCAGTGCCTGTGGCTCCTGGGCTCAGTACCTGTGGCTCCTGGGCTCAGTGCCTGTGGCCCCTGGGCTCAGTACCTGTGGCTCCTGGGCTCAGTGCCTGTGGCTCCTGGGCTCAGTACCTGTGGCTCCTGGGCTCAGTGCCTGTGGCTCCTGTGCTCAGTACCTGTGGCTCCTGGGTCCAGTGCCTGTGGCTCCTGGACTTAGTACCTGTGGCTCGTGGGCTCAGTGCCTGTGGCTCCTGGGCTCAGTACCTGTGGCTCCTGTGCTCAGTACCTGTGGCTCCTGGGTCCAGTGCCTGTGGCCCCTGGACTTAGTACCTGTGGCTCGTGGGCTCAGTGCCTATGGCCCCTGGGCTCAGTGCCTGTGGCCCCTGGGCTCTGGAGTACAGGCTCAGTAGTGTTGGCCCCTGGGCTCAGTTGCCCTGGGGATATGGAATCTCCCCAGACCCGGGGTCAAACCCGTGTCCCCTGCATTGGCAGTGGATCCTTACCCGCCTACCGCCAGGGATCCCTAAGTTTATCGATTTGTTCGGCTACTCTGGGTCTAGTTGTGGCATGCAGGGTTTTCTAATTGCAGCATGCGAACCCTTGTTCACATGTGGAATCTGGCTCCCCGACCGGGGTTGACGCTAAGCCCCCTGCATTGGAAGTGTGGGGTTTTATCCAGTGGATCACCAAGGAGGTCCTGAAAATTGACATTCTTAAAAAGCTTCAAAATGTTGGAAATTTCTAGGTAGAAGAATGATATTCTGTTGTAAAGCTTTAGATAGTCGGTGAAAGGGAAGTAGGATGGGAAGAAGCCAGTCAAAGAAGCAGGGGACTACACCTAACAGGTTTAAGTTCAAGAAAGTAGGAAAAATTGCATCTTGGGTCAGGCCTAGGAGTGACATGGATAAAGCATAGAATTCAGAGGTAGGCAATGAGGAATGAACTAATGGGTCCCTGTTTGAATTTGGTGCAGAGTTGTTTCGTATTCCTCTGTCAGTCCTAAGCCATTTCCCTTCTGGAGTGTTTCCAGAGGGCCTGAGACTTTAAGGGTATCTCGCCAGAAGAGCTGGAATTTAGATGGATGGTTTTCCTTAAGCAGGATAAAAAATGTTCCAATGATTATTAGTAGGTTATAATGCTTTTACCTTACTCTTTTACTGTCTCTCTTTCTCCTAATTAGGGTGACTACTAGAAAACCATGCAAAACAAGGGCAAAGTTAGGTCCTCAAAAATCACTGGAGCTTTTTCCTGCATTTTTTTTTGCAACACAAAAATGAGATTAATTAGAAAATGAAAAAATTGAAGACATATTTCACTAGCTTTGGGTCTTAGTTTTTTCACTTGCTTTTGGGTCTTTGCTTTGAGCAAAGACCAGCTTTGATATAGAGTATTTGTATCATTCATTCTGAAAACAGTTATGAGCTGATTTATATGTTACTGAATTGTTGTTTAGAACCATTAAATTATCCATTTGAGTTACTATAGAGCTTCTCAAAAAATGTATAAGATGAAAAAAGAACATTTAACATTCTGTATGTTATCAGGAGAAACAGTTTCATGGCACGATTTATACTATTATTGCCTTTAGAAACATGTTATTATTGTGTTGGATTATCAGCAACTTGGACTGAGGACTTTTATAAGCAAAAATAAGAGTGGAAGCTCCTTTTCTGTGAGAGTATTGGTTAGTCTTGCATTTGTTTTGAAGATGTAATAGCTGCCATATGTTAGACCTATTAAATGAATGATGTAATTTAGGCTTCCTGTTGTCCTGCCAACTGCTCCATGCTGCCTCCTCACTTTTAGTGTGTGTTACTCCAATATGTCCATATATCACCCAGCAGTAGCTTCTTACACAATCATGTTAGTCCTTGGGCCCTTAACCCCATATATCACCTGTATAGGCTCCAGCTCCTTTTCTCCAGAATTAAAACTAATGAAAAATAATGGTAGACCTTGGCAAAGAGTGTGCTTGAAGGATGATAATCCACCCAATATTCTGGCTTGTGGGCAGAAAACCGAGGAGAGGCTTGATGCTTAAGATAAAAAATACAATGTGAGATTAAGAGAAGTCAGCCTTCTTCACAACATGAAAGATGGAAAATGCTTTATCTTTTGTGAAACATTAGATGGCCTGTTTCTCTGCTTGAGTGAATGAGATGTTATAATGAAGATGATGAGAACAAAAATAAAGTCATTTATAGTATAGTGTATGGCCCTTTTCTTGAGCCACCTCTGATAGCTCCTGTCTGGGAAGATAAAATGTTCAGTCTGACTATGTCAGATATTTATAGAGCTATAAACTACACATTTCCCATTTTTAATAAATGGGGAAACAGCCAAAATTGATTATTAACATACCTCAGGTTGCCATTTATTTATCATTTATTAAAAGTAAACATATGTATTAAAACTTACATTGGAAAAATCTATTATCAATTATTCTATAGGTTTAACTGAAATCTACTTCTCAGCCTAAGTTGCAGTGTGCTATAAATACCTTAGGACTGTTTCTTTGCCATTTTCCAGTGAAAAAGGAGTCTTAGAATTTGCCAAGCAGCTTCGAAGACTTATGTCTTTGTATTATGTCTTATGTATTAAAATGTTAGGACTATTTATTTTAACTCAGTATCCTAATATGTTTTCAACATGGCAGATCTCTTTTTGCTACTTTGCATCTTCGTGTATTTCAATGTTTTTCTATGTTTTTTTCTTTAAACTTAGGAACAGATAATTTTCTTTAATTTACACCTTTTGAATTGTCCAGCAGGACTTAAATTAATTCTTTCCTTTGCTGGGAATGCCTAACAGTTGTACTCTTATGTAACCTGTTGGCTCCCACTTGTCATCTTAATGAACTTCCCCATTTCCTACTGTTTTACAATCTGTCCCTTTGGCATCTTAAAACTTCCTGCACCCTTCTTCCTTTGGTAAGCGTATTAGTTTGCTTGGGCTGCCATAGCAAAGTACCACAGATTAAGTGGCTCAAGCAGCAGAAGTTAATTGTCTTACAGTGTTGGGCTTCCCTGATAGCTCAGTTGGTAAGGAATCCACCTGCAATGCAGGAAACCCCGGTTGGATTCCTGGGTTGGGAAGATCCCCTGGAGAAGGAAATGGCCACCCACTCCAGTATTCTGGCCTGGAGAATTCCATGGACTGTGTAGTCCATGGGGTAGCAAAGAGTTGGACACAAATGAAGGACTTTCACAGTTTTGGAGTCTTGAAGTACAAGATCAAGGTGTCAGCAAAATTGCTTCCTTCCGATGACCATGAGGAAAGGACTTGTTCGAGGCCTTTCTCAGCTTGTGGCTGGCTGTCATCTCCCTGTGTCTCTACCTCTTATTCCCTCTGGATGTGTATCCACGTTCCCTCCTCTTGTAAGGACACTGATCATATTGAATGGGGGCCAATATCATGACCTTACTTTAACTTAATTACCTTTATAAAGACCCTGTCTCCAAATATGGTCACATTCTGAGGTTAGGACTTCAATATATGAATTTTGGAGGAACACAATTCAGTCCATAACAGTGTGACAGAAGAACACAGAAATATTTGATGTCACGTGGCATTTCTGGGATATTGAGATTCTTTGGATCTCAAAAATACAGATCTGAATTATCAGATAAGAAACATATGGATATGCTGCACAGTGATATTAGTTTTCTAGCAGTCAAAAAGCTCACCTTGATGAGGTTTACGCCCATGCTTGTCAAGAAAACAATGCAAGTAGAGTTAGCAAATGTGTGGAAAGTAGAGATCCTGAAACAGAAATGGGGAAGGAGAGCCTCCAGAGCCTCACATACCAAATGGTAGTGAAAGTTATTCTTTTTAATAATGTGGAGGCATTTTAATTCAGATTACAACACATGTAAACCAGCTCTCGCCCATCACAGCATTTCAGCACAGTAGTATATGGAATATATGCTACCATGTGGGAGTCAACAATGTAATTTCTCTATTTTTTCAAGTCTTTACATGTAGCAAGAGCTCTCTAACGCATTGTAAATGGTCGAACAGACCAAACGTATTTCTTTGGAGTTGTTATGCAGATGAGATGAGACTCTTAATAGTTTGGACTTTTAATGCCGTGACCTCTTCCTCTGAATTAGAAGTTGTGATTGTGCTAGAGATCTGGACTGGTTTTTTGTCATGACCCAGTGAAATGACTTAAGGGAACCCTGGTGGGTGCTGAAATTCTAGAAATGGAAGTTAGCCTGGGGGTTGATCCTGGGGATTATGACTCAATCAAATCTATTGCTATGATTGCTGGTCTTCCAGGTTAATTTTGGGGACAGCTCAGGGAGTGTGCTGAATGGGGGAAGTAAAGGGTGGAAGGGGGATGTCCCAGCCTCATCCTTCATGGACACTGACCTGGTCTCTTAAAGGATCACTCTGGATCAAGAATGCCAGACCAGTAGGATGAACGTGCTTCTGCAGTGGTCATGGAGGAGGATACAAGGAAGGACATGGGGTGAAAGGCTGGCATGTCATATATTCAAATTTAAAATGTTTCCTAAAAAGTATGCGTTTCTGCATACTGACCATTTTCCTTCAGTTGGTTCTGGATATGGATTATATTACACTGGGTGTTTTAGCAGGATCTTAGCATTTCTTTTATTAATCTGCCTGGTGTTCTTTAGAAGTCACATTTTTGGAGTTTCACTTAAAATGGTAAATTTACCTTAGAAACAATGGGGATTACTGTCAAGTATTTTCTAAGCAGAATTTTCTTGAGCTATTATAAAGGACTGTAATCACTAATATGCCTAAACAGAAATTTCACTAATAGGTAAAAATTGGTTGGCTTATCTCTTTTCTCAGAAAGTATTAGTGATTTCCTGCAGGAGGAAAGAAGTAGAAGAAAACCCTCCCTGAACCCTTCCCTGGTTTCCTGTTTTATTTTCTGTATCCTGAAGAGAAATGCATCCTGTTCTCCTTTCCTAGTTTATCACTTCCTCTCTTATACTCAATCCCTGTACACCCACAGGGACTGATTCTCACTTCCACTGTTTTCGTTCTGCATTTCATTTATTTCTATAATCCTTCCACACAACTCAAAACAGTATTATATATATATATATATATACATATATATATATACATATTCTTAGAGGTGTCATCTCACTTGTGTTTTAAATTATAACACCAAATGGAATTTTAATCAACCTTCCTAGGTCAGTTAAATAAAAAGTTTTGGTACAAACCAAGAGTTGTATTTACTGATATTTACTGAGTTTTCAATAATGGGAAAAAGATTATGATTGTACATGATAACTCTTCATCTTGCAGGTTATGGAGTGGAATGATCTGAAGGCTCTCTCCTGTCAGTGTTATCCATGATATGAAGAGACCAGTTCACTGTGTATGTTCTTCAGATTCTCAAGCGTCTTCGCTCAGAGGAGGACCTGAGCTCCTTGTGCAAGTATATTTTCAGTTCTAGGTTTCGTGGTGAATATCTTGGACTCTTGTATTGACATTTTGGAGCCTTTTTTCCTTTTCTTTTTAAAAGTAAGTTAGGCATATGCTAGAGTCAGTGGCTGTGTTAAGCTATATAGTTGGAGAGGAGTATTTGGAAAGGTCTTTTAATGAAAGCCTTAGGAAAGTATCTGCTTATTTATTAGAGCAGGAACTAAATGTGTTAGCCAGAAGGTGGTTGGAAAAATTGGCGTTTATTCCTCTGGATGCTTATGTGAGGGCAGAGGGCTGAAAGGAAAATATTTACAGGCATGTTGATTGATCTGGGAATGAGTGGAAAGCGTTGGTAAGGATAAACTGTTTTTAATCAATGGTAACCATCCTCAAGATGATAAAAACATGAGGAAGATAGGAGACAATACATCTTTCCTTTTTTTTTGACATATACTAATTTTTTTAATTGAGAAATGCATTAAACATTGATACATCCAACCTCTGATTGAACCTTCAGACATCATATATAGGAGCTATTGAAGATTTATTGCACAATATAAAATTAAACATATACAGTAAACTTGATAGTAAATGACCTTTGCAGACAGGAGACTGCCACAGAGAAAAGTTGCACAACAGAAGGAGGTTTGAAAAACATATTTAAAGACATTCAAAGATGAGTGATGGGAACTGAAACACATAAAGAGAAAAAATACCCTTCAATAAATAGATACACAGAAAATGTTCTTTCTGAAATGAATAGATGTTTTTAACATCTATAATTCTTTTGTTATACAACAATCCATACTGAAGAACAGGTGTTTAACTCCAAACATATAAATATGCCTATTTAGTCATGCCAGTTTTGCAAAGTACTTACAAATATAAAAAGATCTGTTTAATCCATTAAAAGGTACAAATTGACAGAGCAATAAAGACTCACATAAGGATAAATGTGTGTCAAAAGGAAGCACCCTATGATCTGAAGGAGGTTGATTTCACTGTGAATTGAATTTAGCACATGCTTTTCTTATAGGTCCATTCCTCTCTCCTCTTTCCTCTTGTGTTCTGTCTTGCCCTCTCCTCTCTTGCCTCGTCTTCCCCCTTTCCTCTTTCCCTCTATCTCTCCTCCCTTTAAGTGGATTAGTGAATTGTCCATCAGCAACAGGCTTCTTGGTAATAAATACAAAAATGCCTAGTACAGCTCAAATTTACTGGTATGGTGACCTAATGAATCTTTAATTGGAATTGGGCGAAAAGTATCTTGAAGCTTTAACATTGCTTGCTCAAGGAGTTTAAAGAAAAAAAGTTATATCAGATGGACAAAAAGCTATATAAAAGTATTTCAAGGTGATGACATTTATTTTTTATGGATGAGAATGCATCTATTGATTTTTGAAAGAAAAAATAAAACCTATACTTACTATCAGAAAACAATGTTAATAATGAGTCTGTCTAGAAGTGGAATCAATTTTTCTCAAGATTGTAGAGAAAATTCATATTTTAAAATCTATTTTCTACAGTATATAAGTGAGTGGATGGCACTTGGAAGTTTTCTTAAAATTTCTGAACACATAATTTATTGATTTTTGTATACGTTTATGTCATATTGTATGAATCTGTGGGGTGTTTTTCCCTGTGTAAAAGAGAGGTACTCATAGAGCCATATTAAGATTCTTGTCTTTCAAAAAGACTTTCATTTTTTTTAGGGTACAATATCTACAATCAACCATTTTCCTGCCAACTTGGATTATTTCTTCTAAACAATGCATTTGTAGTACTTTATTAATATTGGCATCAGTTGCTAATATTATGTATACATTCCTGGAACATACAATGAAAAGACACTTCAGAATTCTAGAAAGTACAAGTGAAAGTGGTCCATTAGGTCTGTGTCCATTAGGACTGTGACCTGGACGTGGGTCCAGCATCCAGTCTCACCATGATTGTTTGGGAAGCAGCTATATCCCATGCTTAGCCAAGGAGGAGGTCTAGGAAGGGGGCATGTAAACTGCAGCCCTTATTCCCATCATGCTTCTGTGGAATATGGGAGCATGGCCACTTTGTTAGCATTCTTGAAACTGGAATTTTTTCATGATTATATTTGTTAAGCCTCATCAGTTTTTACCTGTAGAGAAAAACTGTTGCAAAGAAAAAAATGTCATTTGCTTATTTCAGAGATAAGCAGTATGAGAGAACTGGGATAGGAGAAGTTGTCTACATTGGGCTTCAGGGAGAATCTGGGGACAGAGGTGTCTATGGCAGTGATTCTCAGTGTGTGAGTGAGGTATTTTGCCCCAAGAAGAACATTTAGCATTATCTGGAGACATTTTTGATTGTTAGGACTGTAGGAGAGCATGGTACTGCATTCTCTTAGGGAGAGGCCAGTGATGCAACTAAATATACTACAGTGCACAGGATCCCCCAATCCATACCCCTTCCAGAAATTATTGGATTCAACATGACAGAAGAACAGGGGTTAAGAAACCTTCATCTAGAGGCAAGTAGATGATTTAGCTGAAAACAAAGGGGGACTTCCCTGGTGGCTCAATGGAAAAGAATCTGCCTGCCAATGCAGGAGACACGGGTTCCATCCCTGACCCAGGAAATTACCACATGCCATGGAGCATTCAAGCCCGAGTGCCCTAACTATTGAGCCTCTGCTCTATTGCCTAGGAACCACATAAATTGAAGCCTGTGCCCCAGAACAAGAGAAGCCACCAAAATGAGAAGTCTTTGCACCACAGTGAAAAATAACTCCCACTCCCCAAAACTAGAGAAAAGCCTGAACAGTAGTGAAGACCGACCATAGCCAAAAGAAAAGAAAAAAAAGAGAGAGAGAGATAAAAGCATGAGAAGTCAATCTTACCACGAGACCCGGTACAGAAAAGGAGTGAGCTGAGACCCTATGGGTGGGAAACTGCTAGAAAGCAAACAGTGTCCCCAGGGTGGACGGGGGAAAGGATGGAATGGAGAGGGGTATCTTTGGAGGAATGTCTTTTCCTTAACAAAAGTATCTAAAGGAGAGGCCAATATCTGTTACTTTAGAGAGGGAGTTAATTTTCTCCCGGTTCCTTTTCTGGAGGGATCTGTGGTCAGAACACTTCTTGCATATTTATGCTCACTTTTAACTGTCTTCAGAACCAGAAGGAGATAAGATCTACCATATCTTTTCAGTTCAGTTCAGTTCAGTTGCTCAGTCATGTCTGATTTCTTTGTGATCCCATGGACTGCATCATGCCAGGCCTACCGGTCCATTGCCAACTACCAGAGTTTACTCAAACTCATGTTCATTGTGTTGGTGGTGCCATCCAACCATCTCATCCTCTGTTGTCCCCTTCTCCTCCTGCATTCAGTCTTTCCCAGCATCAGGGTCTTTTCCAATGAGTCAGATCTTTGCATCAGGTGACCAAAATATTGGCGTTTCGAGGAGAGTGCGTGGAGGCGGGGGAGGGCAGTGGGGGCCTACGCTTGTTCTCTGTCTAGCTGTGACCGGCTGAGGAGGCGCGGCGGCATAGGGACGGTACCCTTGCCGGGCTACTACAGCACTAGGGTGTCAGTTGGTCCTGCCCAGAACACTTCAGTTCTGCCCTGGAAGGATATATTTAATAACTGATTGGTGTGTCTCTTGAATACAAGAAAATGGAAACTGAACAGTCAGAGGAAACCTTTCCCAACACTGAAACCAATGGCGAATTTGGTAAACGCCCTGCTGAAGATATGGAAGAGGAACAAGCCTTTAAAAGATCTAGAAACACAGATGAGATGGTTGAATTACGCATTCTGCTTCAGAGCAAGAATGCTGGGGCAGTGATTGGAAAAGGAGGCAAGAACATTAAGGCTCTCCGTACAGACTACAATGCCAGTGTTTCAGTCCCAGACAGCAGTGGCCCCGAGCGCATATTGAGTATCAGTGCTGATATTGAAACGATTGGAGAAATTCTGAAGAAAATCATCCCTACCTTGGAAGAGGGCCTGCAGTTGCCATCACCCACTGCAACCAGCCAGCTCCCGCTCGAATCTGATGCTGTGGAATGCTTAAATTACCAACACTATAAAGGAAGCGACTTTGACTGCGAGTTGAGACTGTTGATTCATCAGAGTCTGGCAGGAGGAATTATTGGAGTCAAAAGTGCTAAAATCAAAGAACTTCGAGAGAACACTCAGACAACAATCAAGCTTTTCCAGGAATGTTGTCCTCAATCTACTGACAGAGTCGTTCTTATCGGAGGAAAACCTGATAGGGTTGTAGAGTGCATAAAGATCATCCTTGATCTTATATCAGAGTCTCCCATCAAAGGACGCGCTCAGCCTTATGATCCCAATTTTTATGATGAAACCTATGATTATGGTGGTTTTACAATGATGTTTGATGACCGCCGTGGACGTCCTGTGGGATTTCCCATGCGGGGAAGAGGTGGTTTTGACAGAATGCCGCCTGGTCGGGGTGGGCGTCCCATGCCTCCCTCCAGAAGAGATTATGATGATATGAGCCCTCGTCGAGGACCTCCTCCACCCCCTCCCGGACGAGGTGGCCGGGGAGGTAGTAGAGCTCGGAATCTTCCTCTCCCACCACCACCACCACCTAGAGGAGGAGATCTAATGGCCTATGACAGAAGAGGAAGACCTGGAGACCGTTACGATGGCATGGTTGGTTTCAGTGCTGATGAAACCTGGGATTCTGCAATAGATACATGGAGCCCATCAGAGTGGCAGATGGCTTATGAACCACAGGGTGGCTCTGGATATGATTATTCCTATGCAGGGGGTCGTGGCTCATATGGTGATCTTGGTGGACCTATTATTACTACACAAGTAACTATTCCCAAAGATTTGGCTGGATCTATTATTGGCAAAGGTGGTCAGCGGATTAAACAAATCCGTCATGAGTCAGGAGCTTCGATCAAAATTGATGAGCCTTTAGAAGGATCCGAAGATCGGATCATTACCATTACAGGAACACAGGACCAGATACAGAATGCACAGTATTTGCTGCAGAACAGTGTGAAGCAGTATGCAGATGTTGAAGGATTCTAATGCAAGATATTTTTTCTTTTTTATAGTGTGAAGCAGTATTCTGGAAAGTTTTTCTAAGACTAGTGAAGAACTGAAGGAGTCCTGCATCTTTTTTTTTATCTGCTTCTGTTTAAAAAGCCAACATTCCTCTGCTTCATAGGTGTTCTGCATTTGAGGTGTAGTGAAATCTTTGCTGTTCACCAGATGTAATGTTTTAGTTCCTTACAAACAGGGTGGGGGTGGGGGAGGGTGTGCAAAAACTAACATTGAAATTTTGAAACAGCAGCAGAGTGAGTGAATTTTAATTTTTGTTCATTGTTGGTGGTTTAAAGAAGTCCCCCCATGTAATTATTGTGAACACTTTGCTTTGTGGTCACTGTAACATTTGGGGTGGTGGGACAGGGAGGAAAAGTAACAGTAGTCCANGTAACATTAGTCCATATGTCCCTGGCATCTATTCAGAGCAGTGTGCAGAATGTAATGCTCTTTTGTAAGAAACGTTTTATGATTTTTAAAATAAATTTAGTGAACCTATTTTTGGTGGTCATTTTTTTTTAAGATGGTCATTTTTCAAATGGCTGAATTCCCTCCAACCTACCCCCAAACGGAACACTAATAATTTTCAGTCCTCTGTGGGATATAAATAAATGGCATCTCTTCTTGGACTTAGGCAAAATATCTTGACAATACTCAGTTCTGGTGATTCTTAATGATTTGAAATCCATTGCTTGGGAGGAAATTCCACCACACATTCATGCTTATAATAAGCTGGGGATTTTTGTTTGTTTTTGCAAATGCTTGCCCCTACTTTGCAACGATTTTCTGTTTGTGATTCTGAAGAACCAAGGTGGGGAGCAACACAACTGATGGAATAGTGGTATAAGTTTATACCAGAAGCTTAATGACAAGTTTTATCAATCAGAATAATACTTGGTTATGGAAGTGACTGATGCTAAATAAATTCTGATTATTTTTTATTAGATAATTTCTCACATATAGACTTAAACTGTCAGCTTGGTAGTGTCTATTAGTTAAAACTTTGTAAAATATATATATATTCTTGTTTTTCCATTGTATGCAAATTGAAAGAAAAAGATGTACCATTTCTCTGTTGTATGTTGGATTATGTAGGAAATGTTTGTGAACAATTCAAAAAAAAAAGATGAAAAAAATTCCTGTGGATGTTTTGTGTAGTATCTCTTGGCATTTGTATTAATAGTTAAAAGTTCACTTCCAAATAAAACTCCCATAATGCTAGATTTGATGTGTGCCCAATTTTGAACAAGGGTTGATTGACACCTGTAAAATTTGTTAAAACGTTCCTCTTGTAAGGAAATACAATAATCTTAAATTATGTATTTTTTGTGTGAAGTGTTTTTCTAGCATTTATAAATCAGATTTCATGGGGGTGGTAAATTGAAAACTTCAGTAGATGGGCTCTTAATTTTAAAGAGGAGTTGAGCATAGAGCTGAGTCATACCAATTTTACAAGTCTTCCTGTTCTCATATTACCTGTGATATGCTTGCAGATTCTTAGGTTTCTATCTTTAAAATAGTTCTGGTTTGGGAGGATATTTTTCCCCCTGGTTCTTGGCTCATAAATCAAGTGCTACTGGTTAACTTTGAATTTGTCTAGAGAGCCTGAGAACAATGCAGCAGTTAATGTGGGAAATAATTCATGGATGTAATTCTAAGTTTTGAGAAAACACGATAGGCTGAAGTGAGCAGAATTTTCTGAAATATGTGTGAGTAGTACACGCGAAGGTGTTTTAATGATAGCCCTCTTAGGTATTTTAGTGATAGCCCTCTTAGTTCAAGGCGGGTGGTGGAGGGGGGAGGATGAGTGTTAAGTGACAGTGGTATCACAACATTACTTAATGCTACCTGTGATGAGGTTTCCTCAAAGATGAAACTAGTCTGAATTGCCACCTGGGTGTTGGTTAGCTTTCTGCTTCTGTATTTTAAGCATGACTAAGGTTGGGTTGCTGAGGGTAGTGTAACCTATTCATGTTGAAATGAGCCCTTCCTCTGGAGAAAGATTATCAATAATGATATTTTAGTCAAATCGTAATTCCTGTTGGAGGAAGGTATCTTTGGAGAGAATACAGGCTTTCAAAGTTTTCACTTGTCATTCAGAAATTATTTATATAAATAGACCGGTGACAGTGTTCCTATTTTTGCCTTTGAAAAATCAGACTTTGAACACAACCTACTAAAAAGTAGGTTGAAAGATACCTTGATGGTAAATCTGGGATACAACTTTGTGGGGGAGAGGCCTTTGTCATTTCCATTCTTAACTACTAAATAGTGTTTGAATGTGAGCTGGCAGTTTTGAGATTTTTCAAGCTTGAAAGAGGCACTGAATAAAATGGAACATTAAACGAGTTATATAGGCTGATGCATTGAACTTCTAAAACTTAAGTAGTTTCAAAAGTTGAGGTTTTAGCTTAACTTTGTAAATTAACAATATGCCAACGATGTAAACCAGATTGCACCAAAATTTTTTCAGAAGTGAGAAAAGGAATTTAAATTTTTTGCCTGCTATTCAAATGTTAATAGTTTGCGTAATGAGTCTGTGCACAGTACTTTAAATTTTTTTGAATGAACCAGCAGTTACTCTTAAGTCTAACCACTGGAATACACAGAATCTTTTAGAAAAATCAGTTTTTTGTAAAACACCTTTTATTGTTGGTACTCTGAAGGGAATTACTGTTCCAAGTAAAAGGAGATTCAGTCTTGTGTTGAGTGTAAACTAAAGTAGCCTTAAATGCTATATTTTATTTATCAAGGTTTGCCCATTGTTGGCAAATTTGAAGTGAAACTGACCTGGCTTTTTTTTTTGGCTGTGCCACACACTAGCCAGGATTGTAGTTCCCAACAAGGGATCTGAACTCAACATCCCCTGCAGTGGAAGCCCAGAGTGTTGTTAACCACTAGACTGCCAAGAAAGTCCCAGCCTAATTTACGGAGGCACTGAACCCTTAGGAAGCAATTTTGCAATGTCTCTCAAACTATTCTAGGACCACCATCGAAATAAACAGTGCTTGTTAAACATGAAAATTTTGGGGTCACACTAGAGCTCTACTGAAATGGCAACTCCAGTGTTCTTGTCTGGGGAACCCCAGGGACGGAGGAGCCTGGTGGGCTGCTGTCTCTGGGGTCGCACAGAGTCAGACACGACTGAAGCGACTTAGCAGCAGAGCTCTACTGAACCACCTGTTCTATAGAGAGGTGCCAGGAATCTGCAGAACAATTTCAAGCAAACAATAAATTTCTGTATCTTTTTACTAATTTATCAAATATTTAATTCTTGAGGTGTACATTGTAGCTCCTGAAGAGGCAGTGGTTAGCAAAGATATTTGGAGAGACCAATAATGACAACAGTAAACAATGGAACAAGAAGCTTCATAGTACTGTATGTGTTTAAGGAGCAGAAACCAACATCTGTTCATGCACATGAATGTATATACATTTTAACAAGCATGTTGCTTAAACTAGGGCAATCAGTGTGTTGAATAAAATTATGTCCTCTGATCCTCTTAGATGAAAAAAATGGGGCATTATATATACACAGGTTAACATTTATCCAAGCCAGACCTCAGTACTTCCAGTCATTTGACTTGTGAGAAATGGATACCTGGAAAATTAAAGCCCAGGCATGTATATGTTTGTGTATGTTTAGAATGGGGAGCTAATCTGAATCAAGGTGGTAGAATGTGCAGGTACACATTGGAAAATGTAAAATGCAAACATTTTGTAAGGTTGGGCTTCCCTGTTTGCTAACTGAACAACATGGACTAGCAACAGTGTTGGGGTAAAATGATACACTAGCCACACTATGACCTTAGAGCTTTCTATTCTCAACCTCACTGTCCAGAACCAGTAAGAATTCCCTAAGCTCGCTCTCTATAGCTCTCCCCGCTATTTCTCCCTGCTTCCCCAAACTCAAGCCTGTAACCCAAGAACCTGTAATTAGGAATAAAGGTTTGGTCATCAAAACCTCANCCCCCACTTTTTTTCCATAGGCATTCAGTCGGGTTCTTATTTTCCTGACAAGGGACTAAACCTGCATGCTTATGCATTGGAAGCTCAGAGTCCTAACCACTGGGATACCAGTGAATTCTCCATTTTTCCCTTTGGGATATCTTATTCCCTTTGCTCCTTTTTACCTTGAAGTCTTGCTACCATTAAAGACAGGCTTCATTGGAAAGGAAGGGCCGCCTTGTTTACCTAGGAAAAAGAAAGGGTATATATAGTAGGGAGGGAAAGTATATAATACCTTCTCAGACCAAAGGAGGATAACTGATTTTGATAGTAATGAGACAGATTTGGCAGAAACAGTAGAAAGTGCCAGCTAGGTCCCTCCAAGACCTCCCTAGCCTGGGGCAGGGCAAGTGAGAGCAGAAATTTCAGATAGGTTAAGTAAGAAGCCAAACGCAAAACTGACTTCTGTCTGGACCCTGCTAAGTGTTCCTATGACCACATAAACTAGTAAAACACAGCAGAATGAAGGCATATCACATTTGGCAGAGAGAACCTGAGATTTCTTTCATGTTCTCTCCTCAGAATTCCCTTTGCTTCCTATGTGGCATAAGAGGAACACCAGTTAAGTGCTAAGGGGCTTTCCCTAGGGCCACTATGATGAAAGTGGACAGTTACTGCATAGTGGGAGTTATATGCTAGACAGCTCAACCGAGGACTGGTTGGAGACAGAGCAGAATCTCAAAGGACTGTCAATACCAGTGAAACCCAAATGAGATCAAGTTGGTCAAGGAAAACCACTGAGCTGAGTGCTGGAGAAACCAGACCACCCGTTACACTAGGTTTGGTTATTCAGTGGTAACCATAGGGAGAGTAGATGCCAAAATTAAGACAACAGACAAGGCCCTTCACTTTCATTATCAGAAAACCCAAACCTGCAATCAGACCTCAGAAAGTCTTGGAAAGGTGGAGGTCAAGAGCTTTTAGTGCAAACAGGCTTAAAGGTCAGATCTTGAACTGGATAATTATCTACCTTGAATTAGATCATTTTAAACTGGAAGAGATCAACCTACTTGGCAAGTTTATGTGTTTCTTCTAAAGTCAATGGGAATTCAGACTTACCAAGGAAGAGGGTAAAAGGGAATTTGAGACCTCTAGAAATCTCTTAAAAGCAGAAGAGGTCAAGCTAATACTACCTTACCTACATATGTTCCAGGTGGAGGTGGCCCCAGCTGGGTTAGAGCCTTTATTCAGTAAGATCATGTGACCTTTTTAATCGAGATCATTTATCCATACCTGTGTTTCAAACTGGCACCAAATCTGTGTACAGTTTGGACTTCAGAACTCTGCGGAATCAGACTGAGACCACATCATGGCTTGACTGATTCCCTGCCTTATCCTGCTGCCCTCACTCCCTTTATGTGAGAGCAATTCCCCAGCAAATCCCTGGCGCAAGAATCCCTGGGTTGGTCTCTGCTTCTAGGGACTTGATGTAAGACAGCTGAGCTGGAGCTAGAGCAAAAATTTATTTCACTTAGACATCCTTGACATAGATTTTGATGCAGTAAGTCATGAGACATTGAATTATCTCCTGAAGAAGGAGTGAGAATTTTTTTTTACTTAATGGGGAATAGCTGCATTCTATTAGGCAGGAGTATTTTTGAAGGTATATATATATGGGAATAAAATTGTTTTTGATGCTGAACAGCATCAAAAATTCACAAAGGTGAATTTTGTTAAATAATACAGCAGCACCAGTTTTTCTTTTCTAATAGAACCCAGGTTTCTTTTTAGACTTTTTCTCTCCCAGTTGTATATAGACTTCATGAGATAGAAATCTTGGTCATTTGAGATGCCTTATCACCCAAAAGTATTGGCATTTGACCCAGGCTTGCCCAACAATATGCTTTGTCCTGGGAATTTGTACCCTGAACAAAATAATGGAAACAAAGTAAAATTATCACATTTTTTCAGCAGCATCAGTAAAACCTTGGGTGGTTTCTGCTCTCAATATTCCAGAACTGCCTGATTTCTGTTTACATACCTCATTCCCCAGCCTTCCCTTCCATCCCGAGAAATTTTTCACAACTTTCTCATTTTATTTTTTTTATATTTATTTTTATTTGTTTATTTGGCTGCACCAGATCTTAGTTGCTGCACATAGGATCTTTAGTTGAGTCATGTGAACTCTTAGTTGGGGAATCTAGTTCCCTGACCAGGTATTGAACCCAGGCCCCCTGCCTTGGGAATGCAGAGTCTTAGCCACTTGATCACCAGGGAAGTCCCATTTGTGACTCTAAAAAAAATTAATTTTCCTTAAATTAATTAGCTGATACTTGCTATCAAGTGATCATCAAGCCCATCAAATGAGACTTTTAAATTAATTTTTTTTATTGAGACATAGTTGATGTACAATATATAAGTTGCAGGTATACAACATAGTGAGTTAACAATTTTTAGTGATACTCTATAGCTATTATAAAATATTTGCTGTATTGTCTGTGTGTATAGTATATATCCTAGTAGCCTATTTATTTTACACACAGTAGTTGGTACCTCTTAATCCACTACCCCAGTCTTGCCTCTCCCCCTTTCCCTCTTCCCACTCCTAACCACTAATTTGTGCTGTATGAGTCTACTTCTGTTTTATTATATTCACTAGTTTGTTGTATTTTTTAGATTCCATGTGTTAGTGATATCACACAGTATTTGTCTTTCTCAGTCTGGCTTATTCCACTAAGCATAATTTCTCCAAGTCCATCCATGTTGTTGCATTAAGGGGCTTTTCTTGTACAGGCAGCATGGCTAATTTCAGGGAAGTGAAAGTGAAGTCGCTCAGTCGCGTCCGACTCTTTGCGACCCCGTGGACTGTAACCCACCAGTCTCCTCCTTCCATGGGATTCTCCAGGCAAGAATACTGGAGTGGGTTGCTATTTCCTTCTCCAGGGGATCTTCCCAACTGAGGGATCAAATCCGGGTCTCCTTCATTACAGGCAGACACTTTAACCTCTGAGCTACCAGGGAAGCCCAGTTTCAGGGAGGAGAGCCACAAAGCATGGGTGAGAGCTTCCTGCTCCACCTCAGCTGCCACTACTGCAACCGGTGTCACTTGGGCCTTCACAGCGATGCCATTTGGGGCATAAATCAGTCATTTTCTAGGAGAGTGCCAGGCCCTATCTCAAGGCTGCCACTGAACATACAGAGCAACTATCAATGTGCCCCGAGTTTCTGGCTTTCTCTTTCAGTTTCAGACTTTGATAAAAATACTACACCTCACAGGCAGTGGATCTGCCTTCCCCAGCAGTCACTGAAGCGCTGAATCTGAAATGCTAGTGGAGTTAACTCCCAGCAGGGAAGTTCAGTTCAGTTCAGTTCAGTCGCTCAGTCATGTCTGACTCTGCAGCCCCATGAACTGCAGCATGCCAGGCTTCCCTGTCCATCACCAACTCCCAAAGCCTACACAAATTCATGTCCATCACATCGGGGATGGCATCTAACCATCTCATCCTCTGTTGTCCCCTTCTCCTGCCTTCAATTGAGTCGGATCTTCGCATCAGGTGGCCAAAGTATTAGAGTTTCAGCTTCAGCATCAGTCCTTCCAATGAATATTCAGGACTGATTTCCTTTAGGATGGACTGGTTGGATCTCCTTGCAGTCCAAGGGACTCCCAAGAATCTTCTCCAACACCAAAGTTCAAAAGCATCAATTTTTCGGTGCTCAGCTTTCTTTATAGTCCAACTCTCACATGCCCAGCAGGGAAACTTCCTTCCTGGCCAAAAGGAAATAGAAGAGAGATGCTCACTGCCCACCGATAGATCCTCTCTGGCCAACTCCACCCGTGCCGCTACCTGAAGACACCTGGAGGTAGGTGGTCAATTTCAGCTTAGGCCACCAAGCTACTGAGCTCTGTGTTGTTAGAGATACAGAAAGAATTACTAGGCCACAAAGGAACTGGCATTCATGTTCTTGAAATGAGCTACAGACTATCAGCTTTAGCTAAGATTGTTAATAACATATAGAATCTTGTGCAGAAATTGTTAGCCATTCCAGACAATGATTTTTGTGCAAAGAGGAGAGTTGGTTGAGCCAGTTCCATAAGTGAGTGAAGTCGCTCAGTTGTGTCCGACTCTTTGCGACCCCGTGGACTGTAGCCTAGCAGGCTCCTCCGACCGTGGGATTCTCCAGGCAAGAATACTGGAGTAGGTTGCCATTTCCTTCTCCAGGGAATCTTCCCAACCCAGGGATCTAACCCAGGGATCGAACTCGGGTCTCCCACATTGGAGGCAGACGCTTTAACCTCTGAGCCACCATGGAACTGAGCCAGTTCCATGCTATTCCCTTAAACCTGATTGACCTGAAAGTAGGAAGGTGTGCCAGCCATTTGATGACAAGAGCTTGGTCAGCTAAGGCCCCAGAAGCCTTGAAGTTTGGGAACTGTGAATGTCATCTATTCTAAACTTAGAAGTTACAGGAAAATTCTGAATCCAAGACCCTGGAACCAAGTCACCTCCTGCATGTATTACTGCACAAATGAGACCAGGCCCAGAGCAGAATTTTACTTTATTCCTGATGTCAAAGGAGCAGTGGCTGCCTTTTGACATGTCCTCAAATTTCCCATATAAACCAGTTTGATGTTTAAAAGTTTGGTGTGATTTTTGACGGTGCCCAGAATAATGCTGGCTCTGGGGTCACAGTGGTGATATTTCAAGATATCCTGTTAGGGTTTGCCCTCAGAGAGTGCCCTTCCATTGTGGAATACAAAGTGTAGGCCGGAAACGACACTTTATTTAACAGCTCCCTACCTTGCTTCTACAACATTAGCTTGGTCTTGGAGTAGATCAAGAATAACAGTGGCATAAGAAAAAGAATAACAGTGGCAAAGGACTTCCCTGGTGACCCAGTGGTTAAGACACCATGTTTCCACGACAAGGGTGCGGGTTTGATCTCTGGTCAAGGAAGTCACCTCCTCCTCCAAAAAAAAAAAAGGAATAACAGTGGTGAAGCAGCCGTGAAACTTAGTTCCATCAAATCTCAAATGATTTATCATATTATTGATAATTCTGAAGGATTCTGTGTATATCTAATGAAACCCAGAATAGAAGCAAGACGAATATTTCACTCTGCATTGGCAATGCCAATGGAGATGCTGCTTTAGAATAAAAGATTTCTTGATAAACCTCTTGAATTCAATATAATCTCCTTGAAAGGGCATGGGTCTGTGGGAGGTATCATGGCTTTTTTGAATAATGGTGGCAGGATAGAAGATGTTCAGAAGTTGGTAGCCTCCATGAAAAATTCTTTGGAGATATATCAGTGAAGAAGACATCCTAACCAATATGCACTCTGTCCTTGAATAACGTACAAAGTTTAAAGTAACTTGGGAATTGCTCCAAAAAACCTTAACAAACATGGCATTTTTCTTGAATGGACATGTTTATTATGGCTTCCCATGTGGCTCAGTGGTAAAGAATCCGCCTGACAATGGAGAAGAGAAACGTTCTGTCTCTGGGTCAGGAAGATATAGATTCTTTTTCAAGGAACAACAGCAAAACATCCACAGCTGGTGGGACTTGCATGCATGTCATCAGTTGCTTCAATCGTGTCCAACTCTTGGCAACCACATGGACCATAGCCCACCAGGCTCCTCTGTCTGAGGGATTCCCCAGACCAAGAATACTGGAGTGGGTTGGGTTGCCATTTCCTTCTCCAGGGGATCTTGCCAACCCAGGGATCAAACCCACACCTCCTGCATTGTAGGCAGATTCTTTATCACTGAGTCACCAGGGATTCCCCACTTGAACTGAAGTGTTTTAGAAATCTTCCTCTTGCTTTTCTAACAAACTAGCTTAGGTTGCCTTTGCTGCTACTTTTTCTAGCTAGATCTCATTATTCAGACTTGATTGTGGACTTAATTATGCAAATTACATTTATTTGTATCTCAAGGCACACAAACACAAAGCATGTGTGGTGGGGGGTGGATGGTGTCCTCTAGGAGTTTGATTCTTGATCAAAATGACAGTAGTGGGGTCTTCTGGGTTCCAAAGCTGTTCGTCCAGGGCAACACCAATGGCATGCTGAGTGTTCAGGAATTTCAGACTAAAGGGCAAACTGGAGATTGTTCTCTGTACTGTTATTCTCATCAGGAGATTAAAGTGACATCCTGCATGTTTATATAGCAAAGTCTTTTTACTACCAAATAGTTTATATCCCTCTGCATTTATATTTCCAATAATGTGGTTCTCTGTAATACATTTAGAGATTTTTATAATTTGATCGAATTCTTGATTTCTTGCGTTATAGTATTATCTTAGCAACAGTTGTGGCCCTCTCCTCTTCTACCCTTCCTCCCTTTTAAAAAAAGATTTAGAAGTTCTCAGGTTCACTTTTGTTTTCCTTTGCAAGAGTAGAAAAAGAAGGTTGGTTGGTTGGCTCTTTTTTAGTTAAGCCATTGAACTAAAATTCTCTGTTAAACTCTCTTATCCTTTGTTCACTTGAACGTTCTCTTTATAGTATTTGAAGAGAGGGATACTGTGAATTCTGGAAGATCTTTCCTGAAGAGTCTTTTCCCCTATTGTTTAGACACAGTCAGAAGTTTATGTTGAAAGGTAAAGAACATTAAAATCTTAAAACATCAAATAAAAGAGAGAAAGAGAGGAGAATTTCCTCCTTTTCTCCCTCCACAAACCTGAGTACAGTTTCTTCCAGTAGTTTGTCCAGTGTGGTGTAGACTGTTTCAAAGTTGCATCTCTTCCAGGCTCCCCCCAAAGCAGTAGCCAGCACACATTACTTGCCAACCAAACCTCCTCTTTCCCTCTCCCTCGCTGTCAATGCCCTCAGACTACACCTCATAGACAAAACATTAGCACTTAATCCCTGCCTCAGGTTCTGTCACCGTAGTATTCTTTCGTATCTATTTATTTTTGCACTTTTTAAAAGCAGATTTTTCACATGTTAGCGTTGTGAATCTCCACTCTGCCCACAACTTTCTTTTCCCCACTACTATCTAGGTGATCTACTGCAAACCAGCACCAATTCTCCAAATCAAAGTATGCATTGCAAACACAATTGTGTGATCCTTTACTAAAAAATACACTAGGCAACCTGTCTACTTCTGTTCCTCAGAGTCTCTCCCGAATAGTTCGGTGTTTTTTTTTTCTTTGGTTGTTTGGTTGCTTCCAGTTTTATTGAGATATAATTGACATGCAGCACTGTGTAAGTTTAAGGTGTACAGCATAATGATCTGATTTACATACATCAATTTTATTGTGAAATGATGATCATAAGTTCAGTTGAACATCCATTACTTCATATAGGTGCAAAATTAAAGAAAGGAAATGTGTTTTTCTTACAATGAGAACTCTTAGGATTTACTCTGTTAACAGCTTTCATATATAACATCCAGCAATGTTAATTATATTTGGCATGTTGTACATTAAAATAGTACTTATAATTGGAAGTTCATAACTTCTGGCTGCCTTCATTCAATTTCTATCCCCCACTTCCACATATATGAATATCAGTTCTGGAAACTTCTTTAGGTTGTCTTTGAGCAGTGCAACAACCCCTTTCTTGATGATTTCCAGACTCCATTCCACTGACAGCTCAGCTCCAGCTTGTAGCAACCTTGACCTAACGGTGATTACCAGACCAATATTTTGTGTTATATCCTGAAATGAAGTGTGGTGAGTTCAAAATTGTTCAAAGAGACCACATGTTCAAAGCAGTGCATACACCAAGTCTGGATGGTGGTGAAGAGAATTTGGCAGGCAGGCAGGAACTGATGATCTCTAATATCATTCAAATCACTTCTTCAATGACATTTAAGTCTTGTTTGTAATCTGCTAAAGGAACATCACTGGAACTCAGCAAACCTCTCAAGGACTGTCTAGCTTATTCCAGAACTTTGCTGTGTAATCTGTACACAGAAAGTAATTAGACTATCAATTTACTGTAAAGGGATACAACACAGGAACAGCCAAATGCAAGAGATGGATAGGGCAAGGTATGTAGGAAGGGATGTAGAGGGCTCATGCTCTCCCATCATGTTACTTTCCCTGAATCTCACCAATCTGGAGCTCTGAACTGAGTTGTTGTTTTGTTTTGTTTTGTTTATAATACTTACTTCTTCCTCCAAAGTAGGAAATATTAATATTTCACTAGCTAAAAGTAAACTATGGTTCAAAAAAATTCTAATTGGCAGAGTACATCATGAGAAACGCTGGACTGGAAGAAACACAAGCTGGACTCAAGATTGCCGGGAGAAATATCAATAACCTCAGATATGCAGATGACACCACCCTTGTGGCAGAAAGTGAAGAGGAACTAAAAAGCCTCTTGATGAAAGTGAAAGTGGAGAGTGAAAAAGTTGGCCTAAAGCTCAACATTCAGAACACGAAGATCATGGCATCCGGTCCTATCACTTCATGGGAAATAGATGGGNAAGGAATGATGCTAAAGCTGAAACTCCAGTACTTTGGCCACCTCATGCGAAGAGCTGAGTCATTGGAAAAGACTCTGATGCTGGGAGGGATTGGGGGCAGGAGGAGAAGGGGACGACAGAGGATGAGATGGCTGGATGGCATCACGGACTCTATGGACGTGAGTCTGGGTGAACTGCAGGAGTTGGTGATGGACAGGGAGGCCTGGTGTGCTGCGATTCATGGGGTTGCAGAGTCAGACACGACTGAGTGACTGAACTAAAGAATGTTAATGATCTATAATGGAAATGATATAGTTATCCTCAAGAGTTTTCATCAGAAGGAGTCCATTCCATCCCTAATCCAAGCCTGGAGGTGGGATATTTTACATACAATAAGAATAGAATAGGAAGAGAAGAGTCTACAATGTTACTAAGAAAACTAGGATAATTCCCTGATAGCTAAGAATCCTCCTGCAACGCAGGAGACCCCGGTTTGACTCCTGGGTCAGGAAGATCTACTGGAGAAGGGATAGGCTATTCACTCCAGTATTCTTGAGCATCCCTCGTGGCTCAGCTGGTAAAGAATCTGCCTGAAATGCAGGAGACCTGGGTCTGATCCCTGGGTTGGGAAGACCCCTGGAGAAGGGAACAGCTACCCACTCCAGTATACTGGCCTGGAGAATTCCATCAGTCCATGGGGTCACAAAGAGTCAGACATGACTGAGCGACTTTCACTTTCACTTTCACTATGCCCTAGAAGTTAAGAGTGAATTTTAAGAAAGTAGTCAATTTTAAGGGGCTTCCCAGATGGCAACAGTGGTAAAAAAAAAAATAAAAAACCCACCTGCCAATGCAGGAGATATAAGACATGGGGGTTCTATCCCTGGGTCAGGAAGATCCCCTGGAGGAGAGAATGGCAAGTCATTTCAGTATTCTTGCCTGGAGAATCCCATTGGCAGGGTACAGTGTACAGTGTCAAAGAGTTGGACACGACTGAAGCGACTTAGCACTCACCCATGCAGTCAATTTTAAATGCTATATATGGCTAAATCAAGGAAAAACTGAACTGGAAAATTACACAGTAGTGAACTGTATCTCTTCTGTTAAGTCTTCTTGGGGCTTTAGTCTATTGATCACTTTGGGAGAGTCATGAGAAATGAAAACAGATACCCTACCTTCACAAAATCCATTTTACTTCTTTGTTTTCCTCCATCTGCATATATCAGAAACTACTCTTATCTAGCCATTGTCCACTACTCCCATCTAGTCTATTGTCCATCCATTGCTCCAGCCAACTTTTGCAACTTATGCTCAAGAATGCGTTTTAACTCATTTTCTTTAAGTATCTGTCATAATCAATCATGATAGAAAATAGCAGATGTAGCAATGATTGTTGCCAATGCTTGAAATTTAATTCAGCTATTCAGACTGACGGTTCTCCTAATAACTGGAATAATCAAACTTGATTACTAATCAGGAGGGGGAAAAGTGATAGGGACACAACACCATTGATCATGCCTCCCTCTCTGATCTTCTCTTCAAAAGCCTATGCCTAAGGGGTAGAGCTTCTGGTAAAGGTTTTCAAACGAAACATACTCAGTTGGTATGTTTCCTTGGCCCTTTAGAGCCATCTTACAGCTATAAAGCCACATACTAATGATAGACAGAAAATGAGGAGCCTAGTTCCTTGCTGACATTCTCAAATAGCTACACCAGCCTTGGAGTGTCTACTTCTGTAGTTTTTACTGTCTGATAATAACAATCTCTTTTTCATTTAGTCACTGGAGTCTGGTTTTCTGTTGCTCAAGTATAACTCTACCCAGACATTTGATTGTCCACTTTTCCCACTAGATCATAAGATGTCAGATAGGATCTGCTACCTGTGTAAGCTAGGATGCTTTCATAGAAAATAATAGAAAACCCAACTCAAAATGTCTTTAACTATAGGAAGTTTATTAACTCAGATAATTGGAGATCTAGAAGTAAGACAAACTTAAGAGTAGACATAATCCCATGATTCCAGTTCCATTTCTCTCTCTGCCATTCTTTTTACTTCCCCTATATGTAGACTTCTGTTCCAGTTACCATCAAAAGGACTGTAGTGGGGGCTTCCCTGATGGCTCAGTGGTAAAGAATCCACCTACCAATGCAGGAGACATGGGTTTGATCCCTGATGCAGGAAGATTCCATGTGCTGCGGAGAAACTAAGTCTGCTCACCACAACTATTGACCCTGTGCTCTAGAGCTTGAGCTCTGGCAACAAAAGAAGCCACTGCAAAGAGAAGCCCGTGCACCTCAATTAGAGAGTAGTCCCCTGCTCGCCACAACCATAGAAAGCTTCACAAAGCAACAAAGACCCAGCACAGCCAAAAATTAATTTATTATTTTTAAAAGAACTGTAGCAATTTCAAGCCTCAAATCCAAGAATAACTATGTCCAGAAGAATTGTGAATCACTTCTCAAAGTTCTCCTGGAAAAGTTTTTCCGGAAGCAGCATTCAAACCTATTCTTGCAACTCACTGAAGTGAAATGGGGAACATGCATGATCCTAATCTAATCTCTGGCAAGAGGGTAATATTACCCTTAGACCAGTCCAGACCTCTGGAGCTGAGAATGCTGTGCTACATCAACTGTGAATGAGAGAGGGATTTCTGAACATCAGAATTCTGTTGGGAAGAAATTCTGACAAAGGAAGGCAAGGATGTTGAGGAGGTAAAGAACTTACTTTTTGTATTCCCAGCATCTTGCAAACATACTTAAAAAAAAAACCAAAAACCTCCACTCTACACATGCAAAGTTTACACTTTATCTCAACAAGTTCCTTGAGAGAAGGAAGCATGTTTTACTTCTGTTTATACTACTCCTGTGTCTAACTCAATAGCCCAAACATAGTAGAATTCAAGCTGTTGATTTTTCTTTCAACAAGCCTCAGAAAATAGCCTAAATTATTTAACCTCTTGGATTCTTTTGTAGATTGCTAGAACTTCTTGCTAATCAATCAACTTTTTTTTCTTTTGGCCACATGGCTTGGAGGATGTTTAGTTCCCCACCAGGATTGAAGCTGGCACAACAGCAGTGAAAGTGCCAACTCCTAACTACTAGACCACCAGGGAACTCTGACTAATCAACTTCTTTGACTCCCAAGACTTAGAACTGCTGGGATAGTCAATAGGTCGACATTTATTCAATAAATGTGTTACTGTATTACTTACTTTTTCAGGGAGAGCAAATTGTCGGAGAAGGCAATGGCAGCCCACTCTAGTACTCTTGCCTGGAAAATCCCAGGGACAGAGGAGCCTGGTAGGCTGCAGTCCATTGGGTCACTAAGAGTTGGGCACGACTGAGCGACTTCACTTTTACTTTTCACTTTCATGTATTGGAGAAGGAAATGGCAACCCACTCCAGTGTTCTTGCCTGGAGAATCCCAGGGACGACGGAGCCTAGTGGGCTGCCATCTATGGGGTCGCAGAGTCGGACACGACTGAAGCAACTTAGCAGCAGCAGCAGCAAATTGTAGAGACATTCTTAAAGCTCCTTTTTCTCATCCAAATGGAGAAACTAGAGGGATAAAGATGTTCTGCTTTTCTAGGGGCACAGTTGTCAGACGTTAAGTTCCAAATCCTCCCCAAATTCAGTAACTAGACATGACTACTGATGATTGTTTTTAATAGTTGATTTTCAAAGATGTGAACATGTAATATGATCCATGGAAATATAAGTCTCTAAAGGAAAAAAAATATTTGCTTCCTTTCTAAAATTTCATCACTAGGCAAATTTGAGTCACTGACTTCTAAAATTCATTCCTTATACTACTAGAAAGTTTGTGTTTTGTTTTTTGTTGTTTTTAAAGCTTGGGATTGTGAGGGGATCTTCTAATAATGTCTCCTCAGTTGATTAGAGCCACTGACATAGTCCCTACCTGACCAGGATAGTTGGCATTGCTAAGCTTGGTTCACAGAAAGTGCCTTTGACTTGGAGATCTCATCTCAGCCTAGACTACTGCTGTGACCAGGGACTAAGCACTGAACCACTCAGTTTCTCTTGCAAAAACAGGAATTACAGTGGCTGCTTTTGACATGGCCCAAGACTAAATGGGATTCAGTATTTCAGCATAAATCCAGACACACAATATTAATTTAATTTAACTATTTAAGAGGATGCTTCCTCATCCATTTCTCCAAACATTCCAACTAGTCCTAAATCTCCCAATGGGCCAGGTGTGCTTATTTGCTCAGTCATGCCCGACTCTGCAACCCCATGGACTGTAGCCCGCTAGGCTCTTCTGTCCATGGGGATTCTCCAGGCAAGAATATTGGAGTGGGTTGCCATTTCCTTCTCCAGGGAATCTTCTCAACCGGGGGATCGAATCCAGGTCTCCCGCATTGCTGACGGATCCTTTACCTTCTGACAAATGAAGAGGACTGCCTGGGGGATAGAGGACTCCTCCAACCCCTGTCTCAGTCTCGGGGTGGCTCGGTCCCCGACACGATGACCCACGGCCATAAAGTTCCTCGAGTCCCAGGAACTTGGCTGCAGCGTGTCGCCAACGGTGTCCTGCCCAGACTTCGCCCTCAGTAGGCAGGAGAGGCGCGGGAGTGAGAGCAACACAGCACACCGGCTGGAGTAGCTGAAACTCGCGCCACAGCGGTCTCGCAGGCCCACCTGCCCGGGGGAGGGTGGGTGCACGGGCAAACCAGCTAAGCCCTCAGGTCTTAGGTTGGGCAACTCCCAGCAGGCGCGCGACCGACACTTTCAGGCGGTTTCCGGACCTTCAGAACCGGAAGCGGGTCTGGGCGCGCGCCCGGGCCCGAGTGGGTGGGGCCACCTTCCCGGAAGTGCCTGCTGCCTCGGGCTGGTTTTCGCTGTGCGCGCGGGGCCGTATGGGCTTGGGGACCGTCGGTTCTCTTATCCTCTCTGAAAGGGCGGGAGCCTGTTAGGGCAACGATCCCGCGGTGGGAAGGGAGGGAAAGTCGTAGGGGACCCTGGCCTTTGTCCCTGCTAGAGAGGGAAGGGCGTTTGGCCAGCCCGCGGGCAAAAGTGTCGGTTCCTGTCCCACAGAAGTGCGGGATGGACGGGCTTCTGACTCCCAGGGAGTCTGCAAAATTCATTGCCGAGAACAGTCGAGATGTGTTCATTGACGACGGAGGCGTGCGGAGGGTGGCCGAGCTGCTGCTGGCCAAGGCCACGGGGCCCGAGCTCCGCGTTGAGGGCTGGAAGGCGATTCACGAGCTGAACCCTAGGGGCACCGACGAGGCCGCCGTTAACTGGGTGTTCGTGACAGACACGCTCAACTTCTCCTTCTGGTCGGAGAGTGACGAGCATAAATGTCTGGTGGGGTTTGGGGGAAAGACGTACAGTGGGTACTGGTCCCTGTGCGCCGCGATCAACAGAGCTCTGGACGAAGGTTGGTACTCCTACTCCCGGTCAGACCCAGTGGCGTTGAGATTTCATTTTACTGGGATGGTCCCACAGAGTGGGTTGGGACATGGAATAATGTATTGATAAGCCGAATTTATTGCCGGTACCTCTGCTTAAGATAAAAGTACGAGAAGAAGCTGGCATGAAATCTTTGATCAGTGTGAAATGATTCTAATACTTATCACTGTCGCAGCTAAGACTGGAAGTCAGTTTTCTCAGGAACGTCACTCTAACATTTGAGGAGCAAAGGGACAAATATTATCCCACACTGTACCCAGTCCAACTACATTTGATGTAATATTACAATTATTAGAAGTGGATGAGTAAGTACAGACGAGCAAATACAGAATGAGGGATCTGTTTCTGATTTTTAATTATTCATCTACTTTTAATTCATTCCTGTAATACTTAAGTGGTTTCATTTTAATTGTATGTTGTAAAAGCAAGGGCCTAATGAATATAAAAGTATGACATTGTTCCTCTGCATGTGCTTTTTCTTCCTAAGGGATCCCAATAACTAGTGCTTCCTACTATGCCACGGTGACCCTTGATGAGGTTCGGCATATACTCCGGTCTGACACAGATGTCCCCATGCCTTTGATAGAAGAGAGGCATCGGATTCTCAATGAAACAGGGAAAATTCTGCTTGAGAAGTTTGGAGGCTCTTTTCTTAATTGTGTCCAAAAAAGTGATAAAAGTGCTCAGAAGTTATTGCACCTGGTAGTTGAAAACTTTCCTTCTTACAGAGATGTGACTCAGTTTGAGGTGAGTTGCTCCCCTTCTAGAGATTTTAGAGTTCTTAATTATCTTCTCATAGATAACTCTTTTACTTTGAGAACTCTTGTCAAGAATAAAAATTTAAATTCTGGAATTTTTTCCTAATGGAACCAAGGAACAGTAACAAAATTGTTAAGCAGTGTTTCAAAGACATTACTTCTCTTAATGCTTTCTAATCAGTGTATTTCCTTTATTGTTTTGTCCTTTACAATGTTTCAAACCTAAAAAAACACTAGACTTAACATGATGTCTCTTGGGGATAGTGAGGTCCTTTTAGTGCTTCAAAGGCTTCACTTCATTGGATAAGAATCAGAATTTATACTAAATTTTCTCTTAGAAAATTTCTTGCTGAGTTCTAATGTATATATGCTACGTATTTTCTTTTTCCTGCACAGGGTAGTTTAAGAGTATTATTTGCTCTATGGTACAAAAAAATTTAAGTAGGCATACTTTTTACATGGTGAACATTTTGTATACTCTCCTAGTATACACCTGGATTTTATTTTTGTATAATTCTTTTAGAATTCGTTATCACTGTGTATTTTAACTGTTAAATAGAATTGAAAGTAACTTAAGAGGGACCATATATGTAAATCTCTTGACTAAGTTAATAAGTACTTATATCAACTTGAAATTTTAAAGCCACCCTTTTGTAATCACAACAACTAAAATGACTGGTAATATTGTTCAAATCTCTCTTTATGATTCACAAGGTATTTGCATGCACACACTCTCATTTGATCCACAGAACAATTCTGTAGGGCTAAGGACAAGAAGCGTTATAATCCTATGTAGACCTGGAACCACAGTCTCAAAAATAGAAAGGTTGGCTAATGTACAATATCTTAGGTCATTTAGTCAAGAAATAACTAGCTTTTCAGTTCTACTGTAAAGTGAAAGATGCCTGATTATGTATGTTAAGATTCTTTCAATTGCAAATGACAGGACACAAAACAAGATATGGAGATAAATATCCAGGATCAGGGACTCAAAGCCATCAGGATTCCGTCCTCTCTTCTTTGTTTCTGTTGACTCCATTTTTCTCTTACCGCAGACCAACTCTTCATGAATTAGAAAAGCAGATAACTGAAGGACCTACTGTATAGCACAGAGAACTCTACTTAGTACTCTGTAACAGCCTACTCTGTAACTCTACTCAATACTCTATAATGAGAAAAGAGTTTCCCATTTTATCACTTTAGCCACCAGGGAGAGAGGGAGGAACTCTCTTGCTTCCAGTTCTAAAACTCCTGAACTGATTGACCTGGCATGGATTATGACCAGTTAAGTGTGACTGTGGAGAGTAGTATGGATGGGACACAGGCAGTTCCTAGGGAAGAGACCCTAGGCCACTGTTGAACTTCATTCTCTTCTGAGGAACCATTTTATTAATACAGAGGTTACTATGAGCTTTATCTTAGTCTTCAAATTATGTCATTTTAACCTTGTTTTTCAGGAAATTTGGATCAAGTTCTTTATTTCATGCTAGCCATTTAAACATATTAAACAGTGTATAAAAGAAATCAAACTGTCATTCTTATTCCTTGGAATCTGTGTATTCCAGAATCAACATGGTTGTGGAAGAAGGGCTAAGATTCAATTTAACATGACTTTAGGATGGTGGCTCAGTTGGTAAAGAATCTGCCTGCAATGTGGGAGACCTGGGTTCAATCCCTGGGTTGGGAAGATCTCCTGGAGAAGGGAAAGGCTACCCACTCCAGTATTCTGGCCTAGAGAATTCCATACAGTGTGTAGTTCATGGGGTTGCAAAGAGTCGGACACAACTGAGCGACTTTCACCTGCTTACTCCCTTACTAGGATGGAATGAATTCAGGACATCATGTAGTTGCTTACTTTCAAGTTGTCCTGAATTTTTGTTTCTGTGAGAAAAAGAAGTGAATTTTTTTGGTAGATAAGATTGAGTTAGTAAGCATTTGCTGAAATTCTCTTTTATTTACAGCAGAGTGCTTTCTTTTCATTTGTTGTATATGCTGAGAAGTTCAATTAGAAACTGTACCAGGATATAGATTAATTTTAAGGCTGATAACACATTTTTTTTTTTTTCCTTTTTGGCCACACCATGCAGCATGTAGGCTTTTAGTCCCTTACTGGGGATTGAACCTGTGCCCCCTGTATTTGAAACTCAGAGTCTTAACCACTGGACTGCCAGGGAAGTCCGAGACTGATGCATTTTAAAATGAAAATTAGTACCTGAGCCATTTCCCATCAGTACTCATTTCTAAAATACATTCTTACAGAAAATTCCCCAAAATGTAACAAAAATCAAATTTAAACATTTTAGTACTTTCTTAAAGAAGTATTACTATATTTTTTCATTTTTTATTTATATTTTGATAAGATTATCATTATTGTTACCCCAAAGCACTATATTTCTTGAATCCCTGTGATTCGTCACATAACACTGAGTGTATAGCGAGGACTCACTTAATCCTTTGATTAGTTAATTTTAAATTATCTTTGTATATTTATTTATTTTAAAAAAATTTTATGGAGTATAGTTGATTTACAGTGTTGTGTTAGTTTCTGGTGACATAAATAATTCACCAAAGTGAACCAGTTATACATATGTCTACTCTTTATTATTTATTTTTTTGTCCAGTCTTTTTTAGTTTTTTTTTACCATTGCAGAATATTGAGTAGAGTTCTCTGTGCTATACAGTAGGTCTTACTAGTTATCTACTTTATATATAGTAGTGTGTATATGCCAATCCCAATCTTCCAAGTGATCTCCCCCCTGCCCAACTTTCCACCCCTGGTAACCATAAGTTTGTTTTCTACATCTGTGACTCTGCACATTCATTTAAAAGATAAAAAAATAATTAAAGCACTGAGCGACTTCACTTTCACTTTCCACTTTCATGCATTGGAGAAGGAAATGGCAACCCACTCCAGTGTTCTTGCCTGGAGAATCCTAGGATCGGGGGAGCCTGGTGGGCTGCCGTCTATGGGGTCACACAGAGTTGGACACGACTGAAGTGACTTAGCAGCAGCAGCAGCTCAATTCCAAGTCTAAAGGAATTCTAATGAACTTTGGTACTGCTGCTGAATTCAGAAAGTGATAAAATCAAATGTATTTTTAAAAATTTAGTTGGTTGGTTATTGGCTGCACTGGGTCTTTGTTGCTGTGCTCAGGCTTTTCTCTAGTTGTGGCAAGCAGGGGCTACTCTCTAGTTGTAGTGCAGGGCTTCTCATTGTGGTGGCATCTCCTGCTGCAGAGCACAGGTTCCAGGTGTGTGGGCTTCAGTAGTTGCTGCACTTTGGGCTCAGTAGTTGTGGCTCGTGGGCTCCATAGTTGTGGCACATGTGCTCAGTTGCTCTGAGGCATGTGGAATCTTCCTAGGCCAGGGATCGAACCTATGTCCCTTGCATTGGCAGGTATATTTTTATCCACTGTACCACCAGGGAAGTCCTCAAATGTCTTTCTATCCATATTTTTAAAATTTTCTAATTGTAAAAGTAAAACAAATTAATTATAGAATTTGGATAGTACAGAGAAGCAGTCTTTATTCTGCCAAGAGTTAACCATTGTTCACAATTTGGTCTTTTTCTGTGTGTGACTATATATATATATGTGTGTGTGTATATATATACACTATATATATATATGAGCTGGGAAGAAATATGCTATATAAACTATTTTAAAATTTAATATATTATGAGCATCTATGTCAGTAAAAATTCTTTCACAGCACAATTTTTTTCCATGCTACTCTTAATGGCTTCATAGTACTCCACTGTATTGATGTATATTACCATAATTATTTGCCCAAACTATTTTACCACAATAATTGTGATATATAGTTTTATTAAGTTAAATTTTATATCTTATTGTTTCCAGTTTTATATAAAAATAAGCAATATTGCAGAGCTGTTTAACACCCGTAATTATTTCCTTAGAATGGATTCCCCATAATGGGATTACTGAGTTAGACTGTGGCCAGGATTTTCAGACTTATAATACATGAAAATGGTTACTCTTCTCCAGGAAAACAATAAAAAAGATGATCAGCAGTAGCATATTTGAGGGTCCTTTTCCCTACTCCTTCATAATATGGTAGTAGTATCAATTGCTGTATATTTTAATCTTCAGCAAGTTACTAAAAATAGTTATAATTATTTTTAATGTTACACTTATTTGCTGAGATTATCATTTGTTTCTAGACATTGTGAACAAGTTAGTGAAGTTAGAGAATTTGTCAAAATGAAACAGTTTAGATGAGTGATTTCTCAACCTGGCTGATTTCTCAACCCAGAATCAGGAGACTTCAGAATTCAGATACATTTCCAAAGCACCACCATCAAAGATTCTGATCTCTGGGTAAAATAACTTTATTTTTTAAAGCTCTTAAAGTGACTCTGATTTAGAATATTCAGTAACTATTGTTGTTTAGTTGCTAAGTCATGTCTGAGTCATTTTCAAGCCCAGTGACTGTAGCTCGCCAGGCTCCTCTGTCCATGGGATTTTCCAGGCAGGATTACTGGAGTGGGTTGCCATTTCCTTCTCCAGGGCATCTTCCAATCCAGGGATTAATAAACCTGCATCTCCAGTGTTGGCAGGCGGATTCTTTATCACTGAGCCATCAGGGAAGCCCATTCAGTAACTATATAAAAGCCCTAATTAAAAATCAACTTCCTTTATGCTGACATACTGATAAATATACATGAAAAGCTTGAGCTTTTCTCCCCTGGTGGTTCAGAATCTGTCTGCAATTCGGGAAACCTAGCTTCGATCCCTGGGTTAGGAAGATCCCCTGGAGGAGGGCATGGCAACCCACTCCAGTATTCTTGCCTGGAGAATCCTCATGGACAGAGGAGCCTGGTGGGCAACAGTTCATGGGGTCACAAAGAGTCAGACATGACTGAGTGACTAAGCATAATTGATAACATGTTACGTTATGCTTAAGCATTTGTAATTCTTGACCTTTCTAGTTTGTTCATGATAAGTTTGTTGCAAAAAATCAGCTCATGGTTATAGTGTTTTACATTGATTATTATTTTATAAAGGTACTATTTTGAAAATATTTTATTTGCAAAGCAGTATTATGGAACATATGTGTTGTGTACTTAGTTGCTCAGTTGTGTCTAACTCTTTGCGACCCCATGGGCTGTGGCCCGCCAGGCTCCTCTGTCCATGGGATTTTCCAGGCAAGAATACTGGAGTAGGTTGCCATGCCCTCCTCCAGGGGATCTTCCCAACCCAGGGATTGAACCCAGGTCTCCTGTGTCGCAGGAGGATTCTTTACCACCTGAGCCACCAGGGAAGCCCTATGGAACGTATAGGGAATTGTTACTAGAGGATTTACTGGTATTTTCAGTGATATCAGTTAATATTTTAGAGATGTAGATTTGGTTACTAAAATTATTTGACTACTAAGAACCATATCAGCTTGTTAAAAAATGCTTTATAGGTGATTTGAATTTATTTTTAGATTCTTCACTTGAATTTGTTTTTGTTTTCATTTTAGGGTATTATAATCTAACCTTCATGATATCCTAGTTGGCTACCATGGAAACAGGGCTCATGATGTGACAATCTGTGTTTTGTTAGATGCTGGCACTGATTTTGTTGTATAAGTCTGGCTTCTAGATTTTTCCTGTTTGCTCTATGCATGCATGCATGTTAAGTTGTTTCAGTCATGTCCAACGCTTTGCAACCCTATAGACTGTAGCCTGCCAGGCTTCTCTGTCCATGGGAATCTCCAGACACTGTGCTCTCCTCCAGGGGATCTTCCCAAGCCAGGGATTGAACCCATATCTCTTATGTCTCCTGAATTCGCAGGAGGGTTCTTTACCACTAGTGCCACCTGGGGAGCCCTTGCTCTATGAATCTTGTTAAAAATAGGAGACAATAGCTTCTATTATAATACATATTATGATTAATACTTCTTTTTGGAACAGTTTTATTTTGTGAATTAAGTTTGCTTGCTGTTCAATAAAGTTTACTTGAATTAGAAATCTAGTTACCATCTACAAGTCCAGCATCCATAAAGGAACAATTTCCAGGTTGTCATACTTTGGTAGGTTTGGGAATATAGATTATTCCCAGATGATATAGAAATATTTCCTAGTGGTGATTTCTTCCTCCATCACTCAATGTAATTTGCAGACTTTACACCAAAAAAATGAGTGTATGTGTTTGCCCTAGAAAACAAAATACTCAGTTTCTTAGTGGTGGCTTTAGAAAATTTAGTTTAAAAAAAGATGGAAAACTTAGTTTACTTAGAAAAAGTACGTCTGGGTCGATTGCAGGGGGTATTCTTTAAGGTTAAACAATATTAAGTTATTTCTCATTAAGATAGTATAGCAATATTTTTAAAAGAAGTAGCTTTAATAGAGTTTTTTTAATAAATAAAGGAATCTATTATCATCTTAAAAAATTTTTATGTGGAGTCTATCCTTGAAGAATTTAATTTCATTTTTTATTTACTTCTTTATGTCATTTACTTATTTAAACATTCTCCAAGGTGGTCAGAATGTGTTTTGGCAGCCAGTGATACTTTTTCACGGTTAGCAAACTCACAGTTATAAAAGATGATTTGAGGTCATTAGCCTTGGTATTAAGACTAGGAGTAGATTGTAATTGTGTTTTTCCATAGTCCATGCTAATGAGCATTTGTAGTTTTATAGAGAAGTTTTGAGTTAAATTATGACTCATTGTCTTATAAGGCTTGGTTAAATTTGTTTCTGCCATGTATAGATATAATTGGTAACTTATTTTGTTATATGGACTTAAATATTGACTTGGAACGTTTCCAAAAATGGTTGACTTGATAAATTCTAGCTGTTGATCAGTTGTGTCTTTATCTCTGAAATAAGTTAATCATTTTATCTGAAAGGAAATAGTTAAAAAATGGATATTGCAATTTTCTTCAAAAGTGAGTTCAGGGATGATTATTTTTTCTTTCATATGCTTCTATATTTTATATAATTAATGTGAATTATGTTGCACTCAGAAAAGCATATATATATTTTAAGAAATTTTCTAAAGAAATGCTATCTAGCCCTTAAACATAATAAGCAGTAAATTATAGTGGCACAGANATAGTGGTAAAGAAATATGTGTATAAAGTAATGTCATTGAAAAAGAACACTAAGTAGTACCATGATGACATGAATTGTATTTATGTGCTTTGAAAAATAAAGGAAGTAAACCTGGAGTGATACAGATAATTTAGTATCTATAGACTCCCTTTTTTTTCTATAAAAGGTCTATAAATTCTTACCAAAGAGTAAGATTATTTACCCTCGGAAAAAATGTTTTCGATGTGTACCTTTTTTAAATAGCATACATAAGGCTTTCAAATACCCAGGTAACATTCATATTCTCTTCATTCATCAGGGGAAAAGAATTTCTTTTTACAAAAGGGCCCAAATCCTGGTGGCAGATACGTGGAGTGTATTAGAGGGGAAAGGAGATGGCTGCTTTAAGGACATCTCCAGTATCACCATGTTTGCCGACTATAGATTACCTCAGGTTCTTGTTTACCTGGGAGCCCTGAAATACTCCAATGAACTACTGGAGAAGCTTCTCAAAGGTTTGCTAGCTTAATTAAGACATTCTTTGTTATACTGTGAATTGTTCAGTCTTTGTCATTTCTTTCACAAAAGGTCTTCCCTTAAAAAAAAACAACACTATTGTTGTTAAAAGTACATGTAAAGAATGCAAGGGCAATTAAATTATAGAGAAAATTGGTTTTTGTTTTTTACACTGTGGAATTTGGTTATTGCTGGAAATCACACTGTCTGGACATCATTATTTCAGAGTCTTACATTAAAATGACACCTAAATTTATGTCACATGAAGGTGTGCAACACTAAGACAGTTCAGGTTTCTATTCAAAGTGTTATTAATTAAGCTTAAGAGCACACTACACTGTGAAATAAAAAGTGGACTGAGAGATAAATAATATGTACTGGATTTTGAGTGAGAAGGCTCCAAGGTCTGCCACTGGTTTATCTTGCACAAGTTACTGACTTTTCTAGGCTTATTTATTAGCCATTATTGAGTTTGAATATTAATTCTCAAAAGTGAGAGTCTTCTTATGAGTATAGATAATTGTGTTTGTATGAAAAGTAACTTTTTGCTTTTTAAATATTCCTTTGTATAAGGAAAATAATTATATTGTACAGTTTTCATGTTAATTTCTCTTTTAGGGGCAATATTTTCAGCTACTTTTTTCTTTATTTTTAAAAAGAAGCTGTTTTTATGATTGAGTAATTTTTTCCCGTGAAGTATATTTCAATCACCCAAAATAAGAATGACACAGAATATAAAGTTACCATTATTCCTATGGTTGCTTCTACCAGATTTTTATGTAGCCTTGGACAATCCATTTTGCCCATATCCTCATTTGAAAAATAACAAGCTGTTTTATGCATAATACTCATGTCTGGGATCATTAATTGTTGAATACCTTTAAAGGGACAACCTTTAGCTGTCAGGGCTTCTTCTACATACAGCCATATTCAGTTGATCTTTTTTTTTTTTTGGGTGTATGCAATACACATTCCTATCTTTATAAACACTTTCTTTCCTGGTTTCCCCCACCCAAATTTTCTTTTATTCAGTTCAAATCCTACATATCCAAAAAGGCTTAACTCAAATGCTAAGTCAGTGTCTGTTCCTCCATTTGCCCCAAGGATCAGAGATAGACATATGGAAGGGACACAAGTAACACTATTTAAGATCCCAAGTGACAGAATGGAACCAGTGGGGCTAGGGCATTTCCTCTAGGTCTCAGTGGATCACAGGGCTTCTCAGCTACTGTGAAGCTCTGTGTAAGAGTACCGATCGGTGGCCCGAGGCCAAATATAGCTTGCAGATGTGTTTTGTTTGGCTTAAACAGTGTTTTAAGCAATTTTTAATTAGTTATCAGCACTTGACAATTAGATCTCACATGAAATTCAATTTTCTGATTTCCAAGAGAAGAAAAATGCTCAAACTTTGGGGTCTGTCTACCTTGACATGGGGCAGCATATGCTCTCTAATTGACCACATTTTGAATCCAGCTGCTGCATCCACTTCTGTCTGCCTCTATCTGTTGAGTTGCTGAGCCCAACTCAAGTCTCCCTGGCAAAGCACTGCCAGTGTCCACCTTGCAGGATCAGATATACTCTGGAGATGAGCACTGAATACCTGTAGGATCTAGAAGCTCTGTATTCAGGCAGAGCTGACAAAAGGATCCTGACTCTGAAGAACAAGCATGGTTTTCCTTGCTCAAGCTAAGAACTTTGATCTCCTAGGTTTTTCTTGATGTATCTGGAGTGTCCCCAAGACAACATTAAGTTCTCAAGGGTAAGGGAGGTGCTGTTTATTTGGCCCCCTGGGAGTCCTCCAAATTTTGCAGTAATTTTTTTTTCTCCAACATCAAACCCAAATTTTAAATCCTCTCTTTTAAATAATTTAATAATCTTGCTGTCATATTTTAAAATATATGGCTCACCCATATTCAATTAGCAGATATTTACTGGGGAGCTAGTATATGCGAGGGGCTATGCTAGGTCCTATGAATATTGAGACAATCAAGTCAGACATGATCCCTGTCCATGTGGAACTTAACTTGCAATTTTGAATTAATGCCAGAGTTTAGAAATGGTTTAAATTACCAAAAATAAATAAAGTCTGAGATTTGTAATTTTAAAATGAGTACTATTTACTGCGTTTTGTCCTACAGTAAAGTTTTGAATACATTTTATTTCACTGACTATTAGTGCTTATTTTTCTTTTTCCTCCTTGCAGGAGAAATGCTTTTTTATGGGAATAGGCAAGAGGTGGAAATCAGAGGGTGCTCAGTTTGGTGTGTCGAGCTGATCCGGGATTGTCTTCTGGAGCTTGTTGAAAAAAAGGGTGAAAAAACTACTGGAGAGATTAATTCCATTCTTCTGGATTATTACTTATGGGACTATGCCCGTGATCACAGGGAAGATATGAAAGGAATTCCATTTCATCGTACACGTTGCATATATTATTGACCCACAGTGTAAACTGATCCTAAGAAATTCCTTGCATTTTTGTATCATAATTATCTATACAATTCTGCTTTGATATTAAGAGAAAGTGGTAGAGGTTACAGCAACAAGAAAATTGATTAGCCAGACTCTCTTAAAATCTTTTCCTGACATATCACCCCATATTCCCAATTTTATCCTTTGTTTGCTTGTTTAATTTTGACTATATTTTCCCTTTCTATAGATACATGAGAGAAATAATGAAGAAAATTTAATGCTTTCTTTAAATCTCAGATTTCTTAAAATTAATCGTCTTATAATGATCCTTAGTGATAATATTTCATCCGTTCAATCGGTATCTTTTTTCACGGTATAGTAATTTTCTGTGTACCATAATCATTTGATATGAGAGAGAGTAGAGTCTTTGCTGTATTGAATGCTGCCACTCTTATAGAAATCAATCATGACAGATATTTAAAAACTTTTTGTTGATTAACATAACGATTTTCATTTTAGGATATCTATTTGTTTTTCAGAGTAACTACATTGGAATTTATTGAATAAAGATTTTTTAAACATTTCTTAAATATGGAATGAATTGTTTCATTAAATAGAATTTACCACATATATTTTTTTAAAGTTTACATTGAATTCGATTATCTATGTTGTAGGACTCTCATTTCTCAGCTTCACCACCACTTTCATCTAATGTGCTTAGTCACTCAGTCGTGTCCAACTCTTTGTGACCCCATGTATTGTAGCCCGCCAGGCTCCTCTTTCCATGGGATTCTCCAGGCAAGAATACTGGAGTGGGTTGCCATGCCCTCCTCCAGGGGGTCTTCCCAACTCAGGAATCAAACCCAGGTCTCCCGCACTGCAGGGGAATTCTTTACCGTCTGAGCCACCAGGGAAGCCCTTCATCTAACATAATCTTGATTTTTGTTAATTATCTACCTTGTCACCTCACTGTGTGTAAATTAGGGAAAGCTCAGAGAAGGCAATGGCAACCCACTCCAGTACTCTTGCCTGGAGAATCCCATGGACCGAGGAGCCTGGTAGGCTGCAGTCCATGGGGTCGCCAAGAGTCGGACACGACTGAGTGACTTCACTTTCACTTTTCACTTTCATGCATTGGAGAAGGAAATGGCAACCCACTCCAGTGTTCTTGCCTGGAGAATCCCATGGATGGGGGAGCCTGGTGGGCTTCCGTCTATGGGGTCACACAGAGTTGGACACGACTGAAGTGACTTAGCAGCAGCAGCAGTCCTTTCTCCAAGCACTTTACTGCCATCTGCTGGAAACTTGTCAGTAACTTTACAAATTACAATGCGTGGGAATGTGAATGGGGCACCCTAGAGTCCTATACTGCTCTTTTTAAAAAAAGAAAAAATTTTTTATTGGAATGTAGTTGCTTTACCATGTTGTATTAGTTTCTATTGTACAGCAAAGTGAATCATCCATATGTTTACATATATCCCCTTTTTTAATTTCCTTCCCGTGTAGGTCACCACAGAGCACTGAGTAGAGCTCCCTGTGCTGTTCGGTAAGTTCTCCTTGGTTATCTATCTTATATATAGTAGCACATACACATCAATCCCAGTTTACCCCATTCCTTCCCCCCTTGGTGTCCATACATTTGTTCTTTACATCTGTGTGTCTGTTTCCGTTTTTCTGATAGGCTCATCTGTACCACTTTTCTAGACTCCATATATATGTGTCAATATACAATATTTGTTACCTCTTTCTGACTCACTTCACTATGTATAACAGTCTCTAGGTCCATTCACGTCTCTGCAAATGGGACAATTTTGTTCCTTTTGGTGACTGAGTTGAAAAGCTCGCACCCCCAGAAGTAGTGGTCCTGTATCTATCTCTCCCCTCTGTGACAAAGAGGAAGATGATCTCGTCCCTAGTTCTGGAGGTGGACCCAAGTTAATAAGAATGGTTTATTATTCATGGTAATCCTATTCTCTGTCTTTTAATTCTCTAGTAATGGATATATGATCTAGCTCTGGCTAGTACACTGAAGGGCAAGTCTGAAGGGAGGCTTATGGCAAAAGGTTTCTTCACTTTTAAGAAAGCGCCATGGAAAGAGATCCCTTTTCTTCCCCTGAGCAATGTTCTGTCTAAATGTGATACCTGAAGCTGTAGTAACCACTATGTGAAGCCAGAGCCCTCCAGTACTTGCCCTGCCTGAGTCAAACTTAGCTCTGGCTTTCATCCCTGAGATGGTGAACACAGCACCTGTTATTGCCATCATTTTGAATTAGTGTTCCGTAGAAAGTATCATATTTAATAATGTGCAATGAAACCCGCTCTTTTAAGGCTCTAGGAACAACAAGCAAAAGAGTTGCTTAGACCTTGGGACTAACCCAACTCCTCATCCTGTCCCTTGCTACTCCTTTCCTTCTGCCCACCTTGTACCCTTTTCTTTCTTTCCTGTCTTTCCCCTTTTCTCCTTCCTCCCCACTCTCTTCCTCCAGGTTCGGTCAGCTCTAGACTTCCTGCTTTCCGCATTTACTTCATCATGTAAAAGACAGGGAAGGCTGTTCAGGCACTGTATGGTGCTCTTTGATGTCTAAGACACAGCTGTCTTTTCTCTTGTTCCACTGAGTGTAGCCTGGACTCATGATCTAAGATGTCTGCATTCTAGGTAACAAGATTGAAGAAGATATGAAGTTGAAGTGTGCAAGAGTTGACAGAAAGGCTCTAGCAGCTCTTCCTTGGGCTATCTCAAATCTTACCTATAAGGAGGGCAGACTAGAGCAAGGAAAAGCTGAAATTGGTTAAGAAGCAGCAATCATTCATTTTAACCAAGATAGCAGGTTGTTTGGTACTGTGTACGTGGCACAGTGGCCTAGGCCAAACTAACGTGTGGCCTTATTTTGCTCACTTTAAGGTCTCCTGAGATTGTGTGTGTATATATATATACACATACAGGAGAATACCCTGGCATAGCTGTGAATGCCAGGCCAGCTTGTGTCAGGGGCTGCTTTCGTTCCTTTCTCAACCTTTAACTTTCCCCTGATTAGCACTAAAGAAATGAATAGATTTCATTAATTTCAATCCAAAAATCAGTTAATGAACTCCTTCACTGGTCCTCTGAAGCTGAATGGGTAGTGGTTTAATAATTCGGTTGAGGAGGTACAGGTTTAATGAGCCACAGTATGTGAACTGAGGCAACTACACCTTCTCCTTCCTTGTAACTCTATGACCCAGGTGTCTCCCCGTGTGTTTACACCCCCTTTTTCCTTTTTTCTTATTTATTTGGTTGCCCTGATCTCATATGGCATGTGGGATATAGTTCCCTGACTAGGGATCAAACCTGGGTCCCCTGCATTGGGACCACAGAGTCTTAACTGCTTGACCACCAGGGAAGTCCCTCTTCTTTTAAAAACAAAAATTTTTTTTTAAATTTTCAACCCTCTGATGGATGTTATCGCCGAAGACAAAACCTGAACAAGTAAGGAAATTGATCTCATCCAGTTAATTACAATATGGAGAACACCCCAGATGCCAAGATTAGAGCTTCTTGGCAGGTGGTATTACCCTCCTGTTTTATGGGGAGGAGTACGCAAGTTACGGGTGAGGGGTTCATAGGCGGTGGTTCTGCAGTCATGAGGCATCTCAGTAAGTTGGCTGAACAGGAAATGTTTGCCTCTGTGTCGAGCTAATTTGAGGCAGACCAACAGTTCTAATCTCAGCTAATCATTCATGAGACAAGGAGGAACTGGAGAGTCTGTGTCTGGCCTTGTCAGCAGGTTTAGATGAAAGGGGAAAGATCTATGTTTGGTCTTGTCACGGTCAAGTCAACAAGGGAGACATGAGACAGAGTTGTCAGTCCTATCTAAGTCACACAAAGAAGGGTTATCCTGTTGGGTATACTGTTTCCCAGAACACAAAAGGGTAGGGGGTTTCATAAAACAAAGTTCGGGGAGTTTCTTATTGTCATTATTTTTCAAAAGTACAGAGCTCAGCCAAAATTCAACATTTTCATCATCAATCCTTTCTTGTGCTTGTGCTTGTGTGTTCACTGGGAACAAAAAAGGCTGTCATGGCGTAGGTAACATTTTTATTTGCTCTCAAACCATGGGAGGTAATCACCCTCAAAGTAAGGAAGTCCAGAATTGTGAGTTCTCCACGGTATAGAATGCCTAGTGTTAAGATCCAAGGGTCTGGGCTGTCCTAAGGAGAATCATCATATACTCATTGTCTTGGTTCTGTCATCAGCTTTTGAACAAATCAGTTAAAATCTTTATGCCTGTTTAATTTACATAGGCAGGAGGATAGTCTGAGTCTCTGGTTCTGGTTCTAATTTTCTTTTCATATCATTTTATAAACTATATGCATGTATCTAGTTATTTACTGGTTGAGGTAGGACAACACTGTGGTGGTTAATTTTATGTCAGCTTGATTAGGCAAGGGTGCCCAGCTGGTTGGTCAAACATTAGTCTAGATGTTGCTGTGAAGATATTTTTCAGATATGATTAACGTTTATGATCAATAGACTTGAGTAAAGCAATTACACACCATAATGCAGGGGCTTCAACCAATCAGTTGAAGGCCTTCAGGGCAAAGACTGAGCTTTCCAGAGGAAGGAACAACTCTGCCTCAAGGCTAAAATATAGAAACCCTGTCAAGGCTGAAACATAGAAACCACTTAAGATTTTAGACTCAAGACATCAACTCATCTGAAGTTCCGATTTGCTAAGTCTGCCCTATGAATTTCAGACTTTAGCCCCCACAATCACATGAGCCTATTCCTTAAAGTACATCTCTCTTTCTCTCTCTCTAGATAGATGAATGGATGGATGAGTGATTGGATGGATGGTTGGATGGACAGACAGACAGATATAGATTATAGGTCTAAATTTTGATCTACCTCTATCTCTATATATATCATATTGGCTCTGTTTCTCTGGAGGACCCTAATACAAGCATGAATAAATAATACGGCAAAGTAATTTTTGTCTAACTTAGGGATATCAAATATAAAGTAAGAAATTAATAAAATATAATGAGGCTAAGTAATTTGTATGATTCCTTTCAGGTATAAGACTGACTAAAGCAATTGGAAGTTTGGAGAATTTATTATCCTGGCATTCATCTAAGTTTCTCTTTTTTCCCGTTCACTATATCCCTTCTTTTCCTTTTTATTTTCTTTTCCTTTCTGTTTTGATTTCTCCCATTGGGTTAAGGATGTTTTAGTTTTGAGTGAAAAAAACCAGACTCAAACTAGTTTAATGAAAAAGGAAATGTAATGATTAAAAACAAAGAAATAAATCCAGGGACAGAGCTGGCCGTAGCAATGCCCAGTTATAGTCAATAGATTAAAATACACAAAGATTACACATTTTTGCTCTGTTGGAAGAGATGACTCTAATAGCTAGTGATTATAGGCAACAGAGTGCAAATCTTTGCCAATAGTCCATACAAAAAACTCTGTAGCTTGGCTAATTAGCCTGGCTTGAGTCCCAGGTCCCCTGCCTGGGGCCTGGGGTAAGAGCCAAGTGATTGGCTGGCCTAGCAGGTAGAGCAGGGGTACATTCAGTTCAGTTCGGTTCAGTCACTCAATCGTGTCCGACTCTTTGTGACCTCAAGGACTGCAGCACACCAGGCTTCCCTGTCCATCACCAACTCCTGGAGCCTACTTAAACTCATGTCCATCGAGTCAGTGATGCCATCCAAGCAACTTATCCTCTGTTGTCCTCTTCTCCTCCCACCTTCAATCTTTTCCAGCATCAGGGTCTTTTCTAATGAGTCAGTTATTTGAATCAGGTGGCCAAAGTATTGGAGTTTCAGCTTCAGCATCAGTCCTTCCAATGCATTTGTAGGGGTACATGTGTGTGTGCTAAGTCGCTTCTGTCGTGTCTGACTCTGTGCAACCCTCTGGACTGTAGCTGCCAGGCTCCTCTGTCCATGGGATTCTCCAGGCAAGAATACTGGAGTGGGTTTCCATGACCTTCTCGAACCCTGGGTCTCCTGTATTGCAGGCAGATTCTTTACTGTCTGAGCCAAGGAATAGGGGTAGTTCTTGAATAAATAAAGGAGGTCTGCTTATAGAAAGGAAAAGGGATGGTAGGCAGTCCAAACAACTTTATCTTCTATACCTTTGTGTAATTAGAATTCTTCACTAGGTGGGGATCGTTTCAATTTGGGAACCATCGAAGAGCTAGCTGAATTGGTCTAAGGAAAGAACTGACTGAATTTCCTAATGGAGTTGGAAAAAATCTAGTAACTCTCTCCTTTCCCTTGCCATTTCTATTTTACCATTCTCAGGAAAACTGAGGGTTGGTTGGCATATGAATTAATCAGTATTCTTTGGTTGTAGGAATGGAATTCAATGATTAAAACTTGACAATATTCATGAATCCTGGATTAAAATGAAACAGTAAGTCACAGTGGTACTTATAAGTCTAGAAATACTTTGAAGGGTGAAAATGGTATTTGGAAAGCATATAAAAAGTATAAAATTCTATGAGTTCATAATCACTCCTACTGAATCCAAAAAAAGAAACCCTGTTCAACTTTGGTAGGGATCATTCATTATTCTCAAAACGGATAAATAGAAGAGAAAAAAAGTCAAGCATGGGTCCTCTACTAACTGCATTTTAGGATAATTTAATAGAGGGAAACTTCTTTATAGAACAATTCTAGCTAATAAATGCAAAAAAGAATATTAGAACATTACCATTTTGGAATTCCTAATGAACTCCTAATAATGGATCTGTAAAATAATCATCAATGGTTGTTAAAAACCATTAGGTAAAATATTGATGGGGAAATTTTAAATGGATGGATTAGGCTGAAAGCACCTGAACTCACTAGTAATCTTAACATCAGCAGAAGTGGGACACTCAGACATTATATGCCTCCTGGTGTGTTGAATAGGGAATTACACAGCCCTGTCTATGAATTATTCTTGCCAGAAAAATTGAGCCTGAATCTAATCAAGAATCTAGATCTACAGGAAATGTAGTTTACAGAAGATGTAGGAAAGAAAGGAACCTGTTAAATGGTAACACAAAGATGCAATTGCCAAATCTAGAATGCGAGACATTCTAAAGGACAAATGGCACAGTTTCTTCAACAGATAAGTGATTTTAAAAAGTGGGGTGGCGGGGTTGGTGAGGATGTGGAGAAATTGGATCCCTTGTGCACTGTTGATGGGATTGTAAAATGGTAGAGCTACTATGAAACAATTTGGTATTCCTCAAAAAATTAAAGATAGGACTACCACACAATCCAGCAGTTCCATTCAGAGTGTATACCCCAAAGAACTGAAAGCAGGATCTTGAAGAAATACTTGTACATTTTGGTTCTTAGCAGCATTATTTACAATAGCCAAAAACTGGAAGCAACCTGTGTCCAACAAGAGATGAATGGATTAACAAAATATGCTACATCCATACAAGGGAATATTATCCTTAAAAAAGAAATTCTGACATATGCAATAACATGGGTAAAGCTTGAGGATATGATACTATTAATAAGCCAGTCACAAAAGAACAACTACTATAAGATTCCACATATATGAAGTACCTAGGGTAGTCAAATTCATATAGACAGAAGTAGAACGGTGGTTTCCAGAGGCGAAAGGGGTGAATGGGGAATTGTTTACTGGCTATAGAGTTTCAATTTTGCAAGATATAAAGTTCTGGAGATTGTTGAACAACAATGTGAACGGACTTAAGACGACTCAACTACATACTTTAAAATGGTGAAGTAAGTAAGTAAGATGATCAATTTTATGTTACTGTGTGAAGAAGTGAAGTTGCTTAGTCATGTGTGACTCTTTGCGATCCCATGGACTGTAGCCTACCCGGCTCCTCCTTCAGTGGAATTTTCCAGGCAAGAGTAATGGAGTGGGTTGCCATTTCCTTCTCCAGGGAATCTTCCCAACCTGGGGATCGGACCCAGGTCTCCTGCATTTGCCCTCTGAGCCACCAGTGAAGCCCAATGTTATGGTGTATTTTACTATAATTTTTAAAAAGGTGGCAAATGACTTACTAAAAGAGAATTAAGGAACATGTCAACCAACTGCTACGTGTGGATCATGTTTGGATCCTGATTTGAGTAAATAAGGGGAGAGAGAAAGACACAGAGAGAAAGAGAGAGGCGTGCAGTGCATTATGTAGAAAGCTCTAGCTGACCTCAGTCACTGAGGAGGCAGTGTTGACTTTGCAACTGACACATATAGGTTTCAGTCTTGCTTCTGCCACTTACTGGCCATGTAGCTTTGAGCAAATTACTTATTCTCTGTTTTTTTTTTTTTTTAATTCCCATAAATATTTACTGCGTCTCTGAGACGAGCTTAATACTTATTGTGTATTAAATGCTGACTATGCTCAACAATGATAAAATATAAATAAATGATAAAAATAAAAAATGGCATAAATATGAATGATATATAGTTTCTGCTGATGCTGGAGAATTAAAATGTGAGGGAAGAAATAGCAGGGGGACTTCCCTGGTGATCCAGTGATTAAGAAAGGGATGCAGATTTGATCCTTGGTTGGGGAACTAAGATCTCACATGCTGAGAGGGAAGTAAGTTCCTGTGCTGCAACTAGAGAAGCTTGAGTGCTGCAACAGAAGACCCAGTGCTGCCAAAAATTTAAAAATAAATAAGTTACTATATCTTCTTAAATTTAGAAATAGCAGGGCATCTAGAAAGGTAAGAAAAAAGTAGATTATGAAAGGCCTTGTATATCATGTCAAGAAGAGTGGACTTTATCATGAGAAGCATTTTATCTTTTCCATAAAGAGCCATTTATAAAAGTAAAGTTATAGGTTTTAAAAATTTAATTGCAATTCCAGTTTAAAAATCTCAATGGAACTTTCTTCTGGAAATTGTCAAACTGATTCAAAAGTTCTGGAAGAGAAATGCCAAGAATAGTCACAAAAAGTTAGAATAATGAGGAACAGCTATAGGGCAAAGCTATAGTAATTAAAGCAGTACGGTATTGGTACAGAAATAATAAATTAATGCCACAGAATAGAGGCCCTCATGAATATGTAGGAGTATGTTCTATTTTACCAATTCTAAGACTGATTTTTCATACTTCAAGTTATATGAACTGAAATATATTTTCTTAGTCAAGATATGACTTGGCATTGCCACTACTTGTAACATAAAGCATTTTAATGATACACTTTTCAATGAGAGTGTATCTTAAGTATTCCAGAATTGGGTTTTGTTCATTGAATCAAGACCCTAGTTGATTAAATTATAAAATGACCTTTAACTCAGTTTTAATGATGGCTATTTTGATGAACTTTGTTGAACATTTTAACTATTTCTTGCTTTTACATATGTATATATATGTGTGTGTTTCTCCCCTGAACAAGTTTGAGAAAAATGCCACCATCATTCTAGGTACCTAATAATTTTTGAGTCCTTGGTTTACAATTAGTTCCACCTTTCAAACTTTACAACAACTCTATGAAGTAGGGATGACTTCTATTCCAATTCTTCAGATGAGAATACTAGATAGTATTTTATATGCTTAATTTGTAGGCATTTTCCTATACCAAATTCTTGTAAAACTGAATTTCAATATGTAAGTAACATTCTCTTTTATAAATGTACTATTGTTAATTTAGGGATACCTTTCATTGAACATACCTGTAACTTCAAAGTTTTTGCTGTTACACATAATACCATAATGAATATCCTTCTACATGATTCTTTATTTATATTTTTATTTTCTTTGGAGAGATGACAAGAGGTGGGATTATGTATAAAAATCCATCTTGGGGACTTCCCTGTTGGTTCAGTGATTAAGACTGCTCACTGCCAATCCAGGGGACATGGGTTTGATCCCTGGTGGGGAACTAAGATCACACAAGTCGAGTGGGGCAGCCATGCAGTATAGTCAAAGGTTTAAAAAAAAGTCTGTCTCATTGAATGCTTGCCTGTTACATTGTAAAATGTTGTTACCAATTTTATAGGTAAAATGGTTTATTATTTTAATTTACATTGCTTTGGTTTATTAGTGAAGTAAAACATCATTGACATGTAAGCCAGATTTCAGCTTTCTTCTCTGCCTTCTAGGTTCATGTGGTTTTTGTCCAGCACCAGACTTGATTTAGAGGCTGGCAGATCTTCAAGTTGTTACAAACAATTTGTGTCACAAATACTTTGGTTAGTGATGTAGACTTTACTGAATATTTTGCAGGGGAGAGTGAGGAAGGGGTTATACAACCTAAAGATCCCCTTTAGCTAACATGTCTGTTCTCCCTGGAATTCCTTTATCAGCTAGCCTTTCCTTCCTCTCTGATTCCTCTCAGCCTCTTCCTGACACTTCAGGCTTCCTCCGTCTTTCTCATTCCTTCTCAAGAACAGTCAAATAATTCCTCTTAGGTTCATATGAGCATCACCATCCTCTTCTCTGAAGCCTGAATACCTACCAAGTCACTCTCAGGAGGCTTAACTTCCACGTGGGTGTACGCTAACAAAGCATCTTCTCAACAAAATTGTGCCTCTTCATACATGGATTTCTCGTTCCAGCTGCTAAGTAGTAATATTCTCTGTAACACTGCAAAAACAGTATAGGCAAAAGGCAGATTTGTGGTCAGGTTTGTGTCCCGCATAGCAGGTGTAAAGGATGGATTGTGAGGGCAAGATGGAAAACAGGAAAATCACAGGTTTTTACCCTAGCAGATGGTGGTAGTGTAGGCTGTTCCACTCCAGGGCCCTCCCTGTGCTGCCACTCAATTACTTTGCTTCAGACTAGAGATACAGACAGCTTCCTCCCCCAGTCGTGTCCAACCAGAAGGCCACTTTCCACTTGGTGCCATTTCCCTAGACTCTCTGGGTCACTCTTATAGCCTCTTGAGAGAGGAGGTCTTAAGATTAAGACCTCATCTCTTATTGTGAGGTCTATACCTTAAAGAACTGAAAAAAAGACATAAAACAGATACCTGTATGTCATGTTCATAGCAGAATCATTTATAGTATTCTCGAAGTGGAAATAAACCATGTGTCCATTAATTGATTAATGGATACATAAAATGTAGTATGTCCTCATGATGGGATATTATTCAGCCATAATAAGGAACTAAAGTCCTGTTTACTACAGGAATAAACCTGGGAATTGTTCTTAAGGAAAAAAAAAAGCCAGCACAAGGCCACAAATTGTATGATTTATGACTATGAAATGCCCAAATCAGGTAAATCCTTAGAAAGGTGATTAGTGGTCTCCAGTGGCTGGGGGAGAGAGGAATAGGAGGAGTGTTGCTAACCAGTATGGGGTTTTCCTTTTGGAATGATGAAAATGTTTTGGAAATAGAGGTGATGGTTGTATAACACTGTGAATATCTAAAATGCCATTGAATTGTACACCTTAAAATTGTTCATTTTATGAACTTAATTAAGTTCAATAAAAATAAATAGAATTGGTAGCTAAAGTACTGAAAGCAATGTGAATCTTTCCCATAATCACTTTACAAACTCGTGGAGGGTTACTTCGGCTGAGCACTATGAGAAGTTTTACTTTGGAGTGAATCAGGCTGCCGGTTCTTGGCTCCTCCCTCACGGGGCGGGTCCAGGAGCGGAGCTTCGCAGACAGGGGTGGGGCCCGGGAGCCGCCAGACGCCCTGACGGGCGGGGGCACGTCAGCACGAGCTTCGCCGGTTGCCGGGAGAACCCATAACAACAAAAGGCGCGGGCGGCGGCGGTAGCTGCGGCGCGGCGGAGTGAAGTGAAGCCGAGAAGTCCTGCGCTGTGCTGGCCGCCTGAGACAGGCTTTCTCGAACCGGTCTGTGAGTGGCAGGCGGTCCGGGCCGGGCTGGAGGTCCGGGTCTGGTGCGGCGACAGCGCGTCCTCTGCGCCGGCGTCCTCAGCAGGCCGTTGGGAGGAGAGGGTGCGGGCCGGGGGACTGGGACCCGCTGAGGCTTGGCCGGAGGGGTGGGCGGTTGGGGCCTCAGCAGGACGGAGGAGGGCGCCCGAGGGGCCTGAGGTCGTTGCTGGGGTCCCCCGGCGAGTGGCCGGGAAGTTGGGTGCCCCGTGAGATAGAGGGGCTTGAGGAATAGGGAGGCGCGGGAACCCCGGACCGAGCCGCACGAAATCGGATCTTGTGTATTATCTTGTGTTCATACTTCCAGCTGTGGGATCTGAAGAGGGACGGGAAAGGCCCACCCTCCTTGGGGGTTTCGTTTTGTCACAGGCCTCCTTTTTCCATTGCGGATGTTGGAACTTTGCTGCATTCTAAGCTCTGCAGAAGTCTGAAAGCCCTCTCCCTTACAGCGGGACATAATTGAGAGAGTAAGGGTGCCCAAATTGTTTGAAACATTTTTAAAAATAGAACTTCGCCCCCTCCCAGTTTGAAAAGCTTCGTAGTTTCCCTGTCTTTGCTTCCTGTCTTCTTAGTCTAGTTCTTTATGCATTTGGGGCCTTTTCTGAGATCCTTATGAAACTCACTACTCATTTGCCAGAAAGTTTCTTACGAAAATATTTATTACTTACAAACTACAATTTTTAGATACTCACTACTATTGAAAAGCCAGAGGCACAAGGTGACTTCGGTATTTGGGACACTTTTCTAATCAGTAATGGCATCAGTAATCAAACATTTCTCCTTCCTTTGCTCAGATTTCAAACCTCCATTGAGTGGGCGTAAATATCACCAACCAATCATATTTTACCTTTCTTCAAATTTCTTGGTGAGATAATATATATGCTTCTGATGGCTGTATTTGATCAGTATCTAAAGAAGTATAAGTACAATGGATTTTTAAAAAAGAAAAATAAATTCTTTTATACTGATTTTTTATTTTTTTTGCTAGCTATATGTTTATAGGCCCTTATTGGTTTTTAGTGATTAGAGTAGGTGGATTTCTGTTGCCTTTGTATTCAGATTGTTTATAGATACTCCTATTTAAAAAATCAATAAAGTGAAAACATCTCAATTACACTTGTACCTTTTGTTAGCAATTTTATTGCAAGTAGTTAGGTTTAGCTTAACATAGACTGTTTTGTTTTAATGTGATGGTATTAAAAAAAACTAATCTGTGTGATAGAAACTCCTAATATAGGTGTTCAGAGACGTTTGGAAGAACTAAATCATACTACATCCCTGTGGTTTATTTGGAAAAGTTTCCGATACCAAATGTTGTATAGTCCTTTATTATCCAAGAAAAGATTCACCATATTTATGAGTATTTGTTTTTTCAATGCAGAATTTCACTAGAATGATTAAAACTGCCAAGTTTAAGTGCATCTCTTTGGCCATTAAAGATAGTTTGTTGACTCTGTTTTGGGATTTTACAGCCCAGGGGAGCTGCTATTTTTTTAACTCTCACTGGGCTCTTAATACAGTGATGTAAATGTTTTTTTGTTACTGTGATCCTTTTCAGACTGTCCACTCCCCAAATTATAAATGCACAGTACTACTGCAGAGTTCTTTTTAAAGGCTAGTGAATACTAAATGTGTCTTAATTAACATTTTCATTGGATGTAGTGCTGAAAATATTTTAGTCCATTAGTCTGCTCAGTTACTAGAGAGCCCTCCTCCATAGGGCTCAGCCCCACCCCAAACTGATTACTTTTCATCTGCATTTGCTTGTTACTGATTACTTGTTACTTCCTTTTTCTCTTAACTTTTGTAGGAACAAGACTGTGAACATTCATTTACAACTTTTTATGTCAACATATATTTTTGTTTCTTTGGGAAATATACTTGAGAGTAGCATTGCTGGGTGAAGAGAGAACTGTGTGTTTAATGTTTTGAGGTACTGCCAGCCTGTTCCCACTGGAGGAGGGCATGGCAACCGACTCTAGGATTCTTGCCTGGAGAATCTCATGGACAGAGGAGCCTGGTAGGCTACGGTCCATGGAGTCAAAAAGAGCCGAACACAACTGAAGCAACTTTGCACACGCACACAGGCTGTTCCAAAGTGGCTGTATCATTGTATATTCCCATAAGGGTTCCATATTCTCTACCTTGCCAACACTTACGTGATCTTTTTTATAGCTGTCAGTGGGTATAAAGTGATACCTGATTGTGTTTATATATATATAGTTTTATATAAATAAAATTTATTTATTATGGGCTTCCCTGGTCACTGAGATGGTAAAGAATCTGCCCGCAAAACTGGAGACCCAGGTTTGATCCCTGGGTAGGGAAGATCCCCTGAAGAAGAGAACAGCAACCCGCTCCTATATTCTTGCCAGGGAAATTCCATGGATGGAGGAGCCTGGTGGGCTACAGTCCTTGGGGTCACAAAGAGTCGGACACTACTGAGCAACTAACCACTACACTACATGATTTTATGTATTTATTATTTATTTATTTTTTGCTAGGTCTTTGTTGATTTTCCCTGGCTTTCTCTAGTTGTGGTGAGCTCGGGTTACTTACTCTTTGTTGTAGTGCAAGGGCTTCTCATTGCGGTGGCTTCTCTTGTTGTGGGCTCTAGGCCAAGGGCTTAGTAGTTGTGGCACACGGGCTTAGTTGCCCCGCAGCATGTGGGGTCTTCCTGGACCAGGGATTGAACCCATGTACCTTGCATTCCAAGGCAGATTCTTAACCACTGGACCACCAGGGAAGCCGCCTGGGCATTTTTATATCATCATTGAAACTCTCTTTTCAGATCTTTTGCCCACTTTTAAATTTGTTGGTTTTTTTTTTCCTTCTGAATTGTAATAGTTCTTTTTGTATTCTAGACACAAATGGCTATTAGATATATGACTTGCGAGTATTTTCTCCTGTGGTTCAGCAGTATAGGATCTCCTGCCAATGCAGGAGTTGCACGTTCGACCCCTGGGTCAGGAAGATCCCTTGGAGAAAGAAATGGCAACTCAATCCATCATTCTTGCCTGGAGAATCCCAATTCATGGGGTCACAGAAGAGTCAGACATGACTGAGCAACTAAATAACAGTAGCATTCAGTGAACTGTCTTTTCACTTTTTTTTTTCTGTTATCAATATTGTATTTTTTTATATTTTACATTCCTTTAAAAATTTTTATTGGAGTATAGTTGATTTACGATGTTATGTTAATTTCTGCTATATAGCAAAGTGATTCAGATATATATATATACACACACACACACATTCTTTTCCATTATGATTTATCACAGGATATTGAATACAGTTCCTGTGCTATACAATAGGACCTTGTTGTTTATCCATTCTATATATAATAGTTTGGATCTACTAACCCTAAACTCCTACTCTGTTCTTCCCTCATCCTTTCTCCACCTTGACAACTGCAGATCTGTTCTCTATGTCTATGAATCTTTGTTTTGTAGATGAGTTAATTTGTGTCATATTTTAGATTCCACATACAAATGATACCATATGTACTTGTATTTTTCTAACTTCATTTTGTATGATAATCTCTAAGTCTATCTATGTTGCTGCAAATGGCATTATTTTCCTTTTTTATGGCTGGGTAGTATTCCATTGTCTATACATATCCCATCTTCTTTATCCATTTATCTGTTGAACATTTGGGTTATTTCCATGTCTTGATAGTTGTGAATAGTGCTGCTGTCTTTTCATTTTCTTGGTAGTATCCTTTGGGGTACAAACTTTTAGTTTGATTGAGTTCATTTTATCTACTTTTCCTTTTACCACTTATTGCTATTGCTTTTGCTTTTGGTGACATAAATGAGAAACCACTGCTAAATTCAATTCAACTATGAATTACCCTTGTGTTTTCTTTTAAGACTTTTGTAGTATATACTTGCTTTACAATGTTGTATTAGTTTCTGCTGTACAGCAAAGTGAATCAGCTATTTGGTTGTTTATTCGCTACATTGTGTCTGACCCTTTCCTGACCCAGTGGACTGTAGCCTGCCAAACTCCTCTGCCTATGGGATTTCCTAGGTGAGAATACTGGAGTGGGTTGCCAATTCCTTCTCCAGATCTTCTCAATTCAGGGACTGAACCTGCATCTCCTGCATTACAGGCAGATTTTTTACCGCTGAGCCATCAAGGAAGCCATATATCCCCTCTTTTTTAGCTTTCCTTTCCATTTCGGTCACCACAGATCATTGACTAGTGTTCCTTGTGCTATACAGTAGGGTCTCATTAACTATCTATTTTATACATAGTTTCAGTAGTGAATATATGTCAATCACAATCTCAGTCTCCCAATTCATCCCACACACCCCTCTTCCCACTGGTATCTATATGTTTGTTCTCTCTGGCTGTGTCTCTATTTCTGCTTTGTAAAGAAGATTGTCTATACCAATTTTTTCAGATTCCACATATATGTATTAATATATGATATTTATTTTTCTGACTTGCTTCACTCTATAGGTCTCTAGGTCCATACACGTCTATGGAAATGTCCAGTTTTGTTCCTTTTTTATGTCTGAGTAATATTCCATTGTATTTTCTATGTACCATATCTTCTTTATCCATTCCTCTGTTGATGAACATTTAGATTGCTTCCATATCCTGGCTGTTGTAAATAGTGCTGTAGTGAACATTGGGGTGCATATATCGTTTTGAATTATGGTTTTGTCCAAGTGTATGCCCAGGAGTGGGATTGCTGGATCACGTATGGTACTTCTGTTTTTAGTTTTTTGAGAAACCTCCATACTGTTCTCCATAGTGACCATATCAATTTACATTCCCACCAACAGTGTAAGAGCATTCTCTTTTTCTTCACACCCTCTCCAGCATTTATTATTTGTAGACTTTTTGATGATGGCCATTCTGACAGTGTGAGGTGATACCTTGTAGTTTTTATTTGATTTGCACTTCCCTAATTAGTGATGTTTAACATCTTTTATGTGTTTTTTAGCCATCTGTATATCTTCCTTGGAGAAATATTTATGTAGATCTTCTGCCCAATTTTTGGTTGGGTTGTGTGTGTTTTTTTTTTAATTGAGCTGCAGGAACTCTTTGTATACAGTTTTGGAGATTAATCCTTTGTCAGTTGCTTCACTTGCAGATAACTTTCTCCCTTTCTGCGGGTTTTTTCGTCCGTCTTGTTTATGGCTTCTTTTGCTGTGCAAAAGCTTTTAAGTTTAATTAGGTCTCATTTCTTTATTTTTGTTTTTCTTTTCGTTACTCTGGGAGGTGAGTCAGAAAAGATCTTACTGTGATTTATGTCATAGAGTGTTCTGCCTATGTTTTCCTCTAAGATTTTCATTGTGTCCGACCTTAAGTTTAGGTCTTTAATCCATTTTGAGTTTATTTTTGTGTATGCTGTTAGGGAGTGTTCTAATTTCATTCTTTTACATTAGATGTCCAGTTTTCCCTGCACCACTTATTAAAGAGTCTGTCTTTCTCCATTGTATGTTTTTGCCCTCTTTGTCATAGAAATTAGGTGACCATAGGTGGGTGAGTTTATCTCTGAGCAGTCTATCCAATTATTGATCTGTATTTCTGTTTTTGTGCCAGTACCATACTGTCTTGATTACTGTTGCCTGGTTATGAAATTGGGGAAGTATATCCTCCAACTTTGTCCTTTTTCAGTATTGTATTTGCTCTTCTGTGTCCCTTGAATTTCCATGTGAATTTTAGAATCAGCTTTTCGATTTCTACAAAGAAGTCAGCTGGGATTTTGATAGGTGTTCTGTTTAATCTTGAGAGCAGTTTGAGGAACATTGCCATTTTAAGCTTTCCAGTCCATGAACATGAGATGTTTTTCCATTTATTTAGATCTTCTTTAGTTTCAACAATATTTTGTAGTTTTCAGAGTGTAGTTTACATGTCTTTTGTTAAATATATTCCTGAGCATTTGATTCTTTGTAATGTTATTGTAAATGGAATTGTTTTCTTAATTTTTCAGTTTGTTCATTGTAAATATAGCTACCAATTTAATTTTTAGTGTATTAACCCCACCAGAGAATTTTAGAAAAAGTGCCACATAATTTATGAATGAAACAACAGTTTTTCTGTTAGTTTTGGTTATCTTTGAATAAAAAGTTTCATTTTAAATTTACATTGACTTATAGAAATCCTTTAAACTGTTTTCATGGATTAATTTCTAACATTTATGACAAAAGGGAGAAGTTATTTTTCAGTACATAGCTGTAAAGTCTAATATAAGGGTTTGCTTTTTACTACTTGTGTACATATGTACAATTACCAGTTATTTCCTTGCTGTATGTTTCTAACTCCCCAGTTATTCAATATTTAAATAATGAGCTGGGAAACATATTACTGTTATAGAAAGAATGGCATGATTGAATCCCATTCACTTATCACTTTGCTTTATCATTTACTGATTCATGGCTCCCACCCCCTAAATTATTTTGCTGCAAAGCTAGACATTGTATTGTTTCATCTATAAATTATATAAGTATACTTTTTCTAGACAGATTTACTCTTTGTAGCTATCTTATATTGGAATAAAGCCTGCTCTAATTGACTTCGCTTTAGAAGATGGTTGGTTTATTAGGAAAGAAGAGTCAATAACTAAATTTTGTTTTTATTTTGATACACAGGGGTCCAGATCTTACATAAAATGGATGTGTCTCACGCTAGATGATGGATATTAAGTAGAAAATCTATTTAGTAAAATCTAAGCTGCCATGGAAGAAATACCAGTTAAAGTTGCTATAAGAATTAGACCTCTGCTATGCAAAGAAGTTCTTCATAATCATCAAGCTTGTGTGAGAGTTATTCCAAACACCCAACAAATTATCATTGGGAGAGATAGAATCTTTACTTTTGATTTTGTTTTTGGTAAAAATTCTACTCAAGATGAAGTCTATAATACCTGTATAAAGCCATTAGTGTTGTCACTCATTGAGGGCTATAATGCAACCGTTTTTGCCTATGGACAGACTGGATCTGGGAAGACATACACCATCGGAGGAGGCCATGTTGGTAAGATTCTCATACTTTTATTTGAGATAGTAGAAAGAAGTTGAAATACTACAGTGCCCGACACATAGTAGGTGCTTAGCATATTGATTGAATGAAATAATGAATAGGATAATTAGATGTGTTCATAAGATCATTTTTGAAAGATTTGTTTTTAAATATTGAAGTTTCATTAAACAGTTTATCATTATACTTGCTTGAGAAAAGACCTTTAGGACAATATTCAGTGTTCAGCTCTTTGTCATTTTTTCACAGTTTTGAGATATAATTGACTTGTAACATGGTGTTAGTCCAAAGTATATAGTGTAATGATTTGATATATCTATATATTGCAGAATGATATAGCTTAACATTAGTCACCTCACGTAACTACATGTTTTTCTTGTGATGTGAACTTTTAAATTCTACTGTCTTAACAGTTTTCAAATATACAATACATATTGTTAAGTATGGTCACCATGCTGTAAATTACATCCCCAGAACTTAATTATCTCATAGCTGAAAGTTTTTACCTTTTGAGCACCTTCACCCATTTCGCCTCTGTTGCCTCTGGCAACACTTTCTCATTTTGAACAGAACTTAAAATGAGAAAAATGAGTTAACATGATGAGATTTTGCATCTTTTAGTATTATAAATGTTGAGAGTCCTGCAACTAAGACATAGAGGCAGTAGAAGAAACGTATTATGTAAAGTGTTTTTAAACATTTTCTAGCCAGATTTTTATTTTTCTAGCTTTAATGAGGTGTAATTGACAAATACAGTTGTAAAATATTTAAAGTATACAAGACTTAGAGGCAGTAGGAGAAATGTATTATGTAATGTGTTTTTTAAACATTTTCTAGCCAGATTTCTATTTTATTTTTCTAGCTTTATTGAGGTAAAATTGACAAATACAGTTGTAAAATATTTAAAGTGTACAATATTGTTATTAGATAAATGTATACATTATGAAAGGATTCCTTCCATCCAGTTAACATATCCATCACCTCATGTATAAGCAAATTTTTACTTTTAGAACTGAATATTTTTGGATAGAAATTGTCTTGTTTGTAATTCTAGTTGAGAAAGGTGGGATCATAGGATTTTCTTTAGAGCTGGAAGGAACCTTGAAAATAGTTTCCCTTCCTTTCTTTGGCTCCAGCCAAAGAGCAATGAAGGGCTTGTTCAGTTAGGCGGCTCGTGATGGAGCTGAGATTGAAAGCTAGGTTTTCTGCTGAGATCGTTTACTGTATTGGGTTTTTTTTTTTTCCCCACTAAAACAAACTTTGAATGTTGTGCATATGTATCATTGTCTAAAATTATTGTTAATATTCTGTCTGTGTGTAATGATTCTCAGTGTGTTTGCTTTGTTGCTTCTCAAACACTAAATATGTGACTTTCAGGAACATCTCTTTTTATAAGCAGGGATTGGTAGGGAGAGGTAGAGGGCAGCTGTGTTGTCCAGTGAAGCTGTCATTCCAAGATTAAATGGAGGAGTCATAAGTGCCCAATATCTCCTCCCCCTTCCCGTGTTTTAGAATCACAGTGATATAAAATTAAGAGATTAAAGATACTAGATTATTTTAGGGTCTCATGATAAATAATTCAATTTTTTTCTACTACAAGTTGTGGGTTTTCTTGAGGACTTAGCTTTGTTTTTTTGATTGGCAAATGTTTTATGTTAAGACTCAGTATATGCCTTATACTAATAAGACTTATAAATTTTCACAGCTTGGTGACATACAGCTAAATTGATTTTTAAAAGGCCATGAATCCAATTTTAATTCCTTAAGGGAAAAAGTTATTAAAGTTATCTATTGTCCTAAAATATTTTAATTGGTCTAGAATACTTCATTCCAGAAGAAATATCGCCATTAGGAACAGTTTTTGATTCGCCCCCACCCAGTTAAAAAAATTAATGTGAATTTTAAAAAGAATTGCATGTGATGCTTAAGATATCAAATTGAACAAATGAAAGCTTTTTTCATTCCTAGGAAATAACAGTTTGCTGTGTACATTACTGTCTAGAGTCCTCTAGACATTTTCTAGGCTTATTACAAGTATTCACACATGTAGTTTTTGGTTTTTGTTGTTATTTGTCTATTTAATGAGGTATTTTATACCTGTAATGTAATTCTATAACTTTCTTTTTTTATTTAACAGTATAAAATATCATTTTATTTCTTCCCATTTAGGTCATAGGATTTCACCTTTTTTTTTTTGACTGTACATATAAATATTCCATAGTTTAAATGGATCATACATAGTTTATCCATTCCAGCATTAAGGGACAGTATTAATGATTAGGTTTGATTTTTACTGTTATAAAAAGTTGCAAGGGGTTTCCTGGTGGTCTAGTGGTTACGATTTGGTATTTTCACCACCATGGCCTAGGTTCAGTCCCTGGTCAGGGAACTTAGATCCCACAAGCTTCGGGGTGCCCCCCCAAAAAAAGTTGCAGTGTGTATCTTGGTACCTTTAACTTTGTATCCATGTGCTAGTATTTCTGTAGAATAGATTCCTAAAAGTAAATTTGTTGAGTAATGGGTGCGTGCTAATTTGCTTCAGTCGTGTCCAATTCTGTACAACCCTATGGACTGCATACTGCCAGGCTCCTCTGTCCATGGGATTTTCCAGGCAGGAATACTAGAGTGGGTTGCCATGCCCTCTTCCAGGGGATCTTCCCAACCCAGGCTTCGAACCTGCCTCTCTTATGTCTCCTACATTGGCAGCCCGGTTCTTTACCACTAGTGCTATGTGTGTGCACATTTAAAATGTGAATAGATAGTGACAACTTATCCTCCAAAAAGACTGTACCTGTGTATATTTCCACTACCAATACATGAAAGCCATTTATTTGCCCTTATCCTTGCCAGTCACAGGAACTCATAAATTCAAAATATTTCTCTCACCATCTGGTAGGTGAAAAATTACACTTTGTTTGAAGTTGCATTTCTTGATGTATTTGTGAAAATAGCATTTTCAATTTCCCAGGCTACCTATAGAACACCAATTCTAGGTCAGCCATCTACTGTTTGATTATTGACCGTGCAAATAATGTTTTTTTCTCCAGTAAATGATTGCATTTGCAGTGGCTCAGATGGTAAAGAATCTGCTTGCAATGTGGGACACCTGGATTCAATCCCTGGATTGGGAAGGTCCCCTGGAGGAGGGGATGGCAACCCACTCCAGTATTCTTGTCTGGAGAATCCCCCTGGACAGAGGAGCCTGGAGGGCTATATACGTGGGGTCACAAAGAGTTGGACAGGGCTAAGAGACTAAGCACAGCACAGGGTACCATGTTAGGCACTGGGGTAAAGTGAAAATCTGTTATTTTTCAGTGTAATACTGAAAGTCACACTCATTTTCCTGCTTTTCAGAACCTTGAATTTACCAACTTTTACCAAGCATAATGTCTAAAAACTTTCATTTGCATACTCTTTAAATAGTGTATAAAAGCTAAATGATGGCTGTTGAAGTATAAAACTTTATACTTTCTTTCTGAAATAGTCTGTTTCAGGAATATAAGTGTGACATTGAACATGTGATCTTTCGGTTACCAGAATACATTTTGAAGCTTTAATTATAAATATTTGTAATTCAGCTTTTTGATGCATCTTTTGAATTGCTGTGCTTTGTTATCTGTTGAAGTGGGAAATGAATGAGCCATTTCTGATCAGCCTCATATTCTAACTAAGCTAGAATGCATATATAATGCTGGAGTTTATCAATAGTGCTATTGGCTAGTTCCTGGAAGCTCTCTAGAAGGAATTTTCACTTTCTTGTACTGGGAAAACCTGCAGCTTCCTTCACTTGCCACACGATGGTGATCTTGCATCTTTTTTGGGTTTTTTTTGGTGGTGCCCTGGGCAGTGAAAGTGCAGTCCTAACCTCAACCACCAGGGAGTTCCCCAGTCTTGCATCTTAAATTAAGTGAATGACTGTCCAGGTTAGTAAGGCTCAGGTTTTCAGAATGTCTGTTGCCTAAAATCTGAACATTGATAATCTTCAACTTGAAAGCAAGTTGTTTTTAAGGTTCATTTGTAAGCCATTTTTTTGTAGCTTGGAATGTATTTTCCATGAAAGTGAAGGTGTTAGCTCCTCAGTTGTGTCCAACTCTTTGTGACCCCATGGACTATAGCATGCCAGGCTCCTCTGTCCATGGAATTCTCCAGGCAAGAATACCGGAGTGGGTTGCCATTTTCCTGCTCCAGGGGATCTTCCCTGCCCAGGGATTGAAGCCAGGTCTCCTGCATTGCAGGTGGATTCTGAACCACCAGGGGAGAAAGCTCAAGCTTTTTTCAAAATGTGCTTTTTGGCTAAGTGTCAAGAAATATGACACCAGTATATTTTTTAAGGGTTCTTGCTAACATAAATGAGTTGCATTCCATTGATTTGGAATACAATAATAAATAGTCTACCTGCATTATAATAAATAGTCTAAAGAGAGATATTTTAGTGCATAGGACTGTGAGATAAGTTGACCTAACCTGGGCTCAGTTTCTACTACCTCTGTCTGTTTTGAACTTCATTGGTACCAGTTATGCCTGTTGCATTCCTGGGGCTTTCAGTGTTTCTTTATAAATCTTTTATTTTTGCCTTAAACTGTTACATAAGTATCATTTAGGTTTTTGTTGTTGTTGTCTTGTCATTTGATTGTCAGCATTTTTGTTTTGTGCTTTTTCCAATTCTATACAGCATATTTAGTTTATTTTTCTAATCTTTATTTAAAACTTTTAGACTATATATGTATTTCTGAAGGTAAAAATTCAAGTATTACAACTATGAAAGTTTTCCTTTCTTCTCTCCCTGTCCTAACTCCTCAGAGGTAACCATTTTTTGTGAATTTTTTCAGAAGTACCCTTCACATAGATATATATGTATGTTTTCTTTTACCCAAGTGAAATTTGCTCTGTAGTTTTTTTTTTAACTTTATGGATCTTAGACATCTGTTTAAAAATAGATGCATGATATACCATTGTTAACCATTCTCCTACTAATGGATTTGTTAGTGTTCGGAATTTTTTCTGAATTACAAGACATCTTCCAGTTCAGTTCAGTTGCTCAGTTGTGTCCGACCTTTGTGACCCCATGAACTGCAGCACGCCAGGCCTCCCTGTCCATCACCAACTCCCAAAGTTTACCCAAACTCATGTCCATTGAGTCAGTGATGCCATCCAACCACCTCATCCGCTGTCGTCCCCTTCTCCTGCCCTCAATCTTTCCCAGCATCAGGATCTTTTCAAATGAGTCAGCTCTTCGCATCAGGTGGCCAAAGTATTGGAGTTCCAGCTTCAACATCAATCTTTCCAATGAACTCCCAGGACTGATCTCCTTAAGAATGGACTGGTTGGATCTCCTTGCAGTCCAAGGGACTCTCAAGAGTCTTATCCAACACCACAGTTCAAAAGCATCAATTCTTTGGTGCTCAGCTTTCTTTATAGTCCAACTCTCATATCCATACGTGACTACTGGAAAAACCATAGCCTTGACTAGACAGACCTTTGTTGGCAAAGTAATGTCTCTGCTTTTTAATATTCTGTCTGCTGCTGCTGCTGCTAAGTCGCTTCAGTCATGTCCGACTCTGTGCGACCCCATAGACGGCAGCCCACCAGGCTCCCCTGTCCCTGGGATTCTCCAGGCAAGAACACTGGAGTGGGTTGCCATTTCCTTCTCCAATGCATGAAAGTGAAAAGTGAAAGTGAAGTCGCTTAGTCATGTACGACTTGTAGTGACCCCATGGACTGCAGCCTTCCAGGCTCCTTCGTCCATGGGATTTTCCAGGCAAGAGTACTGGAGTGGGTTGCTATTGCCTTCTCCAAATATGCTGTCTAGGTTGGTCATAACTTCCCTTCCAAGGAGTGTCTTTTAATTTCATGGCTGCAGTCACCATCTGCAGTGATTTTGGAGCCCCCCAAAAATAAAGTCTGACACTGTTTCTCCATCTATTTCCTATGAAGTGATGGGACCGGATGCCATGATCTTCGTTTTCTGAATGTTGGGCTTTAAGCCAACTTTTTCACTCTCCTCTTTCACTTTCATCAAGAAGCTTTTTAGTTCCTCTTCACTTTCTGCCATATGAGTGGTGTCATCTGCATATCTCAGGTTATTGATATTTCTTCCGGCAATTTTGATTCCAGCTTGTGCTTCTTCCAGCCCAGCGTTTCTCATGATGTATTCTGCATATAAGTTAAATAAGCAGGGTGACAATATACAGCCTTGACATACTCCTTTTCCTCTTTGGAACCAGTCTGTTGTTCCATGTCCAGTTCTAACTGTTGCTTCCTGACCTGCATATAGGTTTCTCTAGAAGCAGGTCAGGTGGTCTGGTACTCCCATTTCTTTCAGAATTTTCCACAGTTTATTGTGATCCATACATTCAAAGGCTTTGGCATAGTCAGTAAAGCAGAAACAAGACATCTTTGCTGATCCTTATATAACACATTTGGTTGTATGTGCATGTATTTCCGTAGAACTGTCTGAGTCAAAGAGTGATTATGGTTTCAACTTTTGATACTATCGAAAACTAATGGTTCTCCAAAAAAGGTGTCTGAGTTTACATTCTCATTGTGTTTTAGAGGACCAGTTTGCTCACCTTGAGGAAATGGGGCATAATCAATTTTAAAAATCTTTGCTCACATGGTATTTTAAACAGTGAATAATCATAGTGATCAGATCTTTGTGATCACAATCTTTCATCAGTTACAACAGTGTGATTTTAATAGTATTTTAGTATTAATAATTGAGAGAATGCTCGGTAATTCAGTCTTTGCTGTATCTTAAAATAATTAATAGCATTGCCCACTTCCCCTCTTCTCCACCCATGCCACGTGCCATCCCCCATCCCACGTCTCTACTCCTCTTTGTAGCAGAACTTTGAAAGTGTCATTCATCTGTGACTCATGGTGTCAGCTCTCCATCTGACATGGCAGTTGTCAGGATATCACAGATGACCTTCACTTTATTAAATTAGTTGGTCATTCCAGTCAAACTGGCCTTTCAGCAAACTTGGTACATACTCCACTTGGATTTCAGGTCGCCACATTCATAGTTTTCCTCCTACTCTCTTGCTAGTAGTTCCTCTTAAGTGAACGCACAAATGGTTAAATGCCCAGAGCTCACTCTTTGGTGCTTTCTCTTCTGACTCTCAGCTTTTCCTCTTGATCTCATCCAGCCCCATGATATTAAATACCATCTATATGTAGCTACCTGACTTCCAAATTTTTAACCTCCAGTCCAGACTACCGTCTTGAACTCTGATCTCGTATATCCAACTTCACCCTTCTTAGTTGTATCCTTAGTTGATATTTCACACTTAATAAATCAAAAAATGAACTTCTGCCATTTTTCCCTTAAACTAACTCAACACACACTCTTCCCTTTCTCAGCTGATGACAGCTCCACTTGCCCAGCACAAAACCCTGGAGTTGTCCTTGACCCATCATTTTCCCTCACATTCTGCATCCAGCCTGTCAGGGAATCTTAATGGCTCTCCCTTCAACATAAATCTAGAATCTGGTCACTTGTCATCTTTCTCTGCTGCCAACTTTGTGTCACCGTCACGTCCTCCTCTCCCTTGAACTCTCTAGATTCCTGGGTTAATGCACTGGTCTCCTAAGTGGTATCCCACTTCTACCCCTGCCCTTCTATGATCGATGTAAAACCCAGCAGATAGAGCGGTCTCTCTTAAATTCCACTTTACCGCTCTGCTCCAGTGAGACTCACGTCACTCAGCATACGACCTAAAGCCGACCGTGGTCTGCAGGCACCTGCATGCTCTGGTTTCTGTCACCTCTCTGACCTTGTGCCCGGCCTCTCTCCCCTTGCTCCCTCTGCTCCAGCTACACTGGCTTCCTTTGTTTCTGGATCACACTATTTTAGCACATTTGCCCTTGCTGTTCTGCCTGGGACCCTCAGATATATACATGGCTCCTCTGCCACCTCATTCAAGTTTCTCCTCAAATGTCAGCTTTTCTGTGATGCCCACATGACGACTTTCCAACTTAAAGTTGCAATCGCCTTCCACCCAAATACCCTTACACTTCCAGTCCCCCTTACCTTGCCGTATTTTTTTCTCCAGGCATACCTAAAGCCTTTTAATATATGATATTATTCACTTATTCTTCTTTTGCTGTTGTCTGTCTTTCTTAGTACAGTTCCATAAGGGCAGGGATCTTTTCCCTGATTTGTTCACTGATGGTTCCTGGGGTCCTAGAATACTGCCTGGCACATAGTAGGTACTATATAAATATTTAATGAATGCATGAATGAAGTTTGAGTAAGTGCACACGCATGTGAAAACTTTTGCTTCTGAATTTTATAGTTACGGTTTTTAAAAATTTATAATAGAAATTTGAGAAAGTAAATTTATCGATGGTAATTTTTTTTATCTTTAAAAATTTATTTTGAATGGGAGGATAATTGCTTTACAGTGTTGTGTTGGTTTCTGCCATACAGCAGCGTGAATCAGCCATAAGTATTCATATGTCCCTTCCCTCTTGAATTTCCCTCCCACTCTCCCCACCTTATTCCCACCCCTCAAGGTTGTCACAGAGCTCTAGATTGAGCTCCCTGATTGTAAATTTATTGCATGTAGCTTTTCTTATATCTTAAGTTTCAGATGGGCTTTCTTTTTCTAAATTTTCAGCTTCAGTTGTGGAGGGTCAAAAAGGTATCATTCCTCGTGCTATCCAAGAAATATTTCAGAACATCTCTGGAAAGCCTAGCATTGACTTTAATATAAAAGTGTCTTATATAGAAGTATACAAGGAAGACCTAAGAGATCTTCTAGAATTGGAGACATCAGTAAAAGATCTTCACATCCGAGAAGATGAAAAGGGAAACACAGGTGAAGTAGCCTACTTAATTAATAGCCTTCATTAGCAAATGAATATGATCTAGTTCAGTTTCTGGACATTTTCCAAGGATTCTTTAAAAATAGACATAGAAACAAAATGAATTTGTTTTTACTTTTAAATGGAGTAACTTACTGATTACCAGTAGCAGCTAATTCACCTAGGTGAAAAGTAGAAGTTCAGACCACTTGGTATGATGAAGTTATTAAGTTGTAATTCAAAATATAGCTGACCAAAAAAAAAACAACAAAATATAGCTGACCCTTGAACAATGTGGAGGGGGTTGGCAGTTAGGGGTGTTGACTCCCAATGCAGTCAGAAATCCAAGCATAACTTACAGTCGACTTCTGTATCCACGGTACTACATCAGTGGATTCAACCAACCTCGGATCGTGTAGTACTGTAGTATGTTACTATTGAAAAAAACAGCCATGTATAAGTGGACCTGCACAGTTCAAACCCATGTTGCTCAAGGATCAACTGTATTTATTTCCAATAATCTAGACTATGACATAGGCTAAATTAGTTTTACACTCTTTTTTTTCTCGCAGAGTTACCCTGAGATTGGGGATGGCTTCTCCCTTTTGTGTTCATCCAAGTTGATCCAGAACTGTCCTTTCTGCCTTTCTGATTTGGTCCCAGCACACCTGTTGCTTTCTCTTTTTAAAAAAGATTTTAATTTAGAGTTTTTGTGTTTGCTCCTTCTTACTGACATTTATCTGTCCTTTGTTGTGCATCTCAAGGTCTGACTTTCTGTACTGTCAACTTGTTAATATCATTAAATGTCTATTTGTTTGGAATAGGAGAAGGTGAGAATGGGAAGATCAAAATACAAGAATAACACTTTCCACTTTTTTGTTTTAAAAGGTAATATGTTCAACATAAAACATTTAGAAAACATAGTAAAGTCTAAGGAAAAAAGTTAAAGTTCAGAACTCAATTTTGGTGTGTTTTCTTCCAGATTTCTTTCTCTGATTTTAAAAAATTAGACTTGCAACTCCACATATCATATTATATCTTATATTTTTACTTAATATTTATATTGTAAGAATTTCCACATCATTAAATATTTTTCAAAGTTATGACTTTATGTGGTAATTTTATCTTCTGAATATATAATCTATTTGACTAACAGTCCATTGTTGGATTTGTTGGACCTTACATTTAGGTTTTGGATTTTCCCTGTTATTAGTAACAGTGACTGTTATTGCATGTCTTCTGCTAGAAAACACATTTAGTAGAATCTTGATGGAGATAATGGATCCTGCCAGAGGAATGATCATGCCTGAGGCATTTCCTAGCGGTTAGGAAAATAAGATTGTTAGCTCCTTCAGTGGCCTGCAGGGGGCAGTAAAGCTTGTCTCCTTGTAGGCCCTGTCTTTGCAGCCCTAGCATTCCTGAGTGTTTGAAGGAATTGGTTTTTGGGTTTTTTTAAGAAAGAAAGCATACATGGTACTCTGTGGCCTTATTAGATAATTTTGTATAGTTTATCTTTTCTAGACAAAATTCAGACTGATGTTTTGAGCTTCTGTATCTTATAAAATGTAATTATTGAATGTTTTTCTTATTAAAAGTTACAAAAATAATACGTTTGTTGTAAAATAGAAAGTACAGAAGTGTACACTGTGTTCTGATAAGCTTAATGATCAAAATACTTCATAACTGATAGCAATCCTGTAAAACTTTTAGTAGAATGTAAGACTTAAGACAAATTGCTGCTTACCTTATAAAATGTCCCACTCACAACCCACATGCATTTGTTTGACATATGTATTGAGTTTCTCTGTGTCAAGTGGTAGTTGGTATCCAGCCTGGATACTACACAATTAGCATCACCTTGGAAGTTTTCTTTTTTTTTTAAGCATTTTTATTTTTTTGGACTATGCTGGATCTTCATTGCAGCAAGCAATCTTCTCTAGTCATGGTGCGAGGGTGACATGTGGGATCTAGTTCCCTGCCCAGGGATTGAACCCGGACCCCTTGCATTGGGAATGCAGAGTCTTAGCCACTGGACCACCAGGGAAGTCCCACCTTGGAAGTTTTTTTAAGAAATATTGATTTCTGTGCCCCACTTTTCACAAATTCTGATGAAGTAGTATAGGATAGGGCATGGGTATTAGTACTTTCCCTTTTATAAAGGTCCCAGGTGATTTTCAGCTGGGTTTGAGGACCATAGTTAGTGCCAAGCTATAACCTAGCATTAGAAAACTTTTTAAAAGTCATGCTATGATTTATGTTTACATTGTCGTATTTTATAATCACCATAGTTTAGCACTCCCTGCTGTACTACAGGTACTTTAGAAATTTAAATGAACTGGGCTGTTAAGAAGAGTTGTCATATTGAAAACAAGGCAAAAAAGTGAATATTGTTTCAAGAAAGAGTGACATGTTAGGATATGATTAAAGAGGAAGCATGATGCTGTAACTTGAGCACAGATTTATTGCTGTGATTCAAATCCCAAATCTATCTACTCCTTTTTGAAATATTTTTGGATATAAACAGATAATGCATGTAGTAAGCTTCGGTTTTTTGGGTTCTATTCTGCCATTGAAATAGAAGCTTTTTTGCTTTTTTTTGAGTTACCTTGCACTCTGATGTTACGTAGGGGAAACCTGTTTTTTGGAATGAATAACCAGGTTTATTTATTATACTGAAATATTCATTTATCACTGGGTATGTGGTAAAAACCTTATTAGGATGGCTTGAATATGAAAGAAACTCAAAAGAGACTAATTCCTTTCAATTAATTTACTACTTATTAATTCTTTTGAGTTATATAGATAATTAATCTATAATCTTTTAATCAGTATGTTAGGCTCTACAAATCAAAATACTGGAATCAAGAATTTTTCTTTTATCAGCTATCTTAAAGAATTGAATGTGATTCCAAAAAAAACCCCAAATTGTTTAAAACATATATACATGTATTACATCTTTTAGAATTTAAACATCAAAATGAATGCCATCTATTACAATAATCCTGTTAGACGGTTATCTAAAATTATTTAATGATGTTGCTGATGTTACTTTTTTCTTTTAATGCTATTGATAGAAAAGCTTTGTATTGGAGTATAACTGATTAATAAACAATGTTATGATAGTTTTAGGTGAACAAGGAAGGAACGCAGCCATACATATACATGTATCTGTTCTCTCCCCTGGATACCATCCAGGCTGCCATATAAACTGATCAGAGTTCCATCTGCTACAGTAGGTCCTTGTTGGTTATCCATTTTCAATACAGATACTGATTTTTTTTTTCAAAGGGCCTGTCTTAGCTGGGCAGCTTAGCAAATGAAAATTGTTGTGTGGTTAACTTAAGTCTACTGTATTTTGATTAAAACTTGTTTTACAAACTTGCTGTTGCTATTTTAAGTGATTGTTGGGGCCAAGGAATGCCAGGTGGAGAGTGCAGATGAAGTGATGAGTCTTCTGGAGATGGGGAATGCAGCCAGGCATACGGGTACGACCCAAATGAATGAGCACTCCAGTAGATCACACGCAATTTTCACCATCAGCCTTTGTCAAGTGGACAAAAATAGAAAGGCAGCTGAAGATGGATCATGGCCTTCCCATCGGCATATTGTCTCAAAGTTCCACTTTGTGGATTTGGCTGGATCAGAAAGAGTAACCAAAACGGGGAATACTGGTGAACGTTTCAAAGAATCCATTCAGATCAACAGTGGGTTGCTGGCTTTAGGAAATGTAATAAGTGCTCTTGGGGACCCACGCAAGAAGAGTTCACATATTCCATACAGGGATGCTAAAATTACCCGGCTTCTGAAAGACTCCCTGGGAGGCAGTGCCAAGACTGTCATGATCACTTGTGTCAGCCCATCCTCCTCAGATTTTGACGAGTCCTTAAATTCTCTCAAATATGCCAACAGAGCACGCAACATTAGAAACAAACCCACCTTAAACTTTAGCCCCGAGTCAGACCGTATGGACGAAATGGAATTTGAGATTAAGTTGCTTCGAGAAGCTTTGCAAAGCCAGCAGGCTAGTAGCAGCCAAACTAGCCAGGAGGGGACTCCTGATAAAAATAAGATCCATTCTCTTGAGGAGCAAGTCACTCAGCTACAAGGAGAATGTCTGGGTTACCAAAACTGTTTAGAGGAAGCCTTTACCTTCCTGGTGGATTTAAAAGATTCTGTGAGACTAAACGAAAAGCAGCAACACAAACTGCAGGAATGGTTTAATATGACCCAGGAGGTCACCTTGTTCAGAGGACACCGGGGCGTTGGAAACCTGGAAGAAGGACCACAGCATATTACAGTTCTCCAGCTGAAGCGAGAGCTTAAGAAATGCCAGGTACTTAGACACCATCTTAGTAGGTAACTTGTTTAAAGACTAAATTTATTTGGGCAAGTAAGAGTCATTTTGGGGTTTCAGAAGTTTTGGTCTTTTTTTTTTAGGAGTTATATGTAAAATCTCATTTGCCTTTACTCTGTTTTTTTCTCCCTTTTCTTTTCCTGTTGCTTGTCCTGTTACCCTGTTTCTTCTCTGTTTTCTTCTCCTCATTTTCTTAGCTCCTCGTCTTTTCTCCTGATATTTAATTTGTTGTATTTATTAAGTAGACTCTTGTGAACCTGGTTATTAATTTAGAGAATGAAAAGAAACACAGTTTCAGAAACAATATTAATTAAATTTTATTGTTTTTAATCCCTCTTTAGGTCAGTGCTTTTTGAAAGAAAAATAATTCATCTCTTGAGTTTAGAGTTTTGATTCTTTAGAGAAATCATCATGTTTGATAATATTTAAGGAATGTAGCTATGTACATGTATACATATTATATATATATGTTAAACTAAGAATTACATTTCTCTACTTGTCATTCATAAAGACAATCTTTTATTTAAAAATTATGTGTCATTGGGGAAATAATGGAGAACAGACATACCTATTTATGCTTATGTGGCATTTGCATTCTGGTAGGCAAATGGATCGGAGAAGGCAATGGCACCCCACTCCAGTACTCTTGCTTGGAAAATCCCATGGACAGAGGAGTCTGGAAGGCTGCAGTCCATGGGGTCGCTAAGAGTCGGACACGACTGAGTGACTTCACTTTCATTTTTCACTTTTATGCATTGGAGAAGGAAATGGCAACCCACTCCAGTGTTCTTGCCTGGAGAATCCCAGGGACAGGGGAGCCTGGTGGGCTGCCGTCTATGGGGTCACACAGAGTTGGACATGACTGAAGTGACTTAGCAGCAGCAGCAGCAGGCAAATGGATATTCCACCATTTTTTTAAACATAGGAAAACATATAGGTAATAAGATAGCTTTCTAGTTAGAAATCTTTCTTCAGTATCTTTTTAAATGTGTATTAGAAAGAAACCTTTATTACAGCAATTTTCGAACTTTTTCTCACAAGGCTACTTCCTTCAAATTGAGGGCCCCTAAAGATCTTTTGTTGATGTAGTTTGTATCTATTTATATTTACCATATTAGAATTAAAACAAAAAATGTAAACTACTAGTTCGCTCAGAACTAACAATAATAAGCCGATTAATATTAACATAAGAGCATTTTTCCATGAAAAATAACTATTTTCCAAAACAAAAAATTTAGTAAGAGTGAAATTGTTTTATATTTTTGCGTATCTTTTCATGTCTGACTTAATAGAAGACAGGTGGATCCTCATATCTCTCAGCATTCAATTTGTTGCAATATATTTAGTTGAAGTGTGTGAAGAAAATCCAGACTCATCTAGATTTGTAGTTGGAAGGGAAGAATATATTAGTGATTTTTTCAGGTAATTGTGAATATCCTTTGATATTACATCAAAACTCAACAAGCAGAAATTTCCTAAAGGTTACTTGTTATGTGGGATTTGAAACCATTTTGTTACATTACAGTTCACTGATTTTTATCTTACATTTTGAATGGATCTTTTATCCACACGTGATTTTTGAATCAGCATGCATTGGACACTTGAGAAATATTTGTTTACTAAGTTATGAAGATTTTTCAGTGTTAACATATTCACAATATAATATTAAAAAATCACATTTATTAATATCACCTCTGATCTCACCTCCTGCAAAATCTTTAAGTATTAGGAGCTGTCAAGTTTATAGTAGCAGCAATGTTTTCCAAAATTCTGATTTTTGTATGAAACTTGAATTTTATCATTTGCAGTAAATACTGTTAGTTTTTTTCCTTGAAATGATGTCACACACCCAAATGTGAATAGCTTATCTGTTGTTCTTTAGAGTAAAAATAGCACCCTATGAAAAATGTGGCTAGTTTAGCTTGTAACTCAACAATTGCACAAGATTTTTTGCATCAGGTAACTCTCATCCTTCAGTATACAGAAGAACTACTTTATGCCTGCCCATTTTGACACATAGAATACTAAAAAAAATGCTCATGTGCTGAGATTTAATAAAATCATTTTTATTGCTTCATCAGGATATATTCTTAAGTGGTTCTCCATCCTCTCATAAATACCTCTTAAGGGACTTTGTTGCTTTTTTCCTCCATGATTTGAACACAGGAGCAGTATGTGAACATGAATATACTCTATAGATAAACACTTTTTAAAAACACTTTTAAATAAAAAATAAACAATAAAGCTGTAGTTTATAAAGTACATGTAACAACACTATATGCAGCACTGGGAGAACAATTACGTTGTAAGCTCTCAGGCTGGCAGTTAATTGCCCAGAGCAGAGGATGTGGGCTAATGAACATTTTATTTTAAAAAGAGAAAAGTCATAAAGGTCACGTAAACAGGGTTATAAGGCCCATCAGGGTCATGCATCCTGTTCCTATTTGGTCATTTGAACATCCCAAGCGGAAAAAAGAAGGAACTCTCCCAAAGCCCCAAGGGAAGGCTGTGGCAAAATCAAGGCTGGCCTCAGTCCATGGGTTCCCAGTGGAGAGGCCTGTCCATCTCCATGCCACCACCTGAGGAGTCATGTGCATGCTGTGTTTTTGAGAATGCAATTTTGTTTGCAAATCAGCTACTCATTCTTCTCTTTTCCTGTGTCTTAGTGGAAAGAGCACAGGCTTTGGATCCAGACAGGCCCTGAGGTTGACTGTCAGGAGTTTGGTTTATCCACTGTGTTGTCCTGGAATGGTGTTCACTCACTAAACTTTAGTTTCTTCATGAAAAGGTTTAATTTCTTCAATGAGATGTTTTTAAAATCCCAAGTTACAATCTAATATAAAGTAAGCCCTTGACCAGTGTTGATTTTCTATTTATTTAGTTCAAAATTTAAAAGTATTATTTGCATATTCCAAGTTTATTTGGTGACAGGAATAATTCACCAGGAACTAAGAAAACTGTATGTTTAACCATATTTCCAAACATCTTCAAAATATATCTGTTTGTAGTGAAAGGGTGCAAAGTTAGCAAATGTTCTTCTTTTAAATATCCATTATAAATATAGAGCATTCTTATACTATATAGGTCAATTTGGGAAATGTGACCTTTTTGATTTCTGAAGACCCACATTAAAAAACTCATGGCAGTTCTAGAAAACTTGTAAACACCTTATTGAATGTACTATAGACTTTGAATAACTGGCTTTAGTCTTAAAATACAAGAAATAAAAATAAGGACTGTCTTCCTATCTCTTTGGTGACTGATTCTTAGGTTATACCAGTGATAGGTCCTCTCAGCTGTTTCTGCCTTCCTTAGAATAGAGACACAAGAAAAAAAGGGTAAGAATATTTTAAGAGTCATTGTCAGGCTGTCATTAAACCACAGTTTTTGTGGCTTTAGGTGATTTCTCTTGAATATCTTCCATGGTGACTCTCCTGTGCTTTCTTTCCCCCCCGCAGTGTGCTCTTGCTGCTGATGAAGTAGCATTTAATCAGAAGGACTTGGAGGTGAAGGAGCTAAAGAATCAAGTGCAAATGATGGTGCAGGAAAACAAAGGACATGTTGTTTCTTTGAAAGAAGCACAAAAAGTGAATAGATTACAGGTAGAGTTAATGTACCTTGCTCTGTATATTTCGCCGGAACAGTACCTGACTGAAATAGTATTCTAAATGATAAGTAGGAATGCTTGCAAAAATAGGCTTCAGTTGAAGAGTTCTGAACACAAGCACCTGAAAGAGTTATTACAGTTTTCCCCTAAATTGGTGTGAAGGGAAAACATTTTTATTGTTAGCTTGACTTATATTTCACAAATATAGAGCCTAATACCCAGGAATTTAATTAGCAAGTCATGTTGTAGTTATCCTTTCTTTATACTTTCCCTTCTGTTGTTTGCCAGAGTAATAGGCAATGGGATATTGTTAAGTGTTGGAAGGTAAACACATCATTTAAAATTTTGATTTGTTAGATTACTGTTTTACACTCCACCAATGATTTGCTCATTTGGTTTGGCCAAATCTTTCAAATTCTATATCTTAGGTTTTCTGTATTAACATGGATGTGCCTTCAGTGTAACATGATATGTCCCTAAGTATTGGGTTGGCTAGAAATTTAGTTTGGATTTTTCCATAAGATATTTTGGGCCAACCCAATATTATACACCCTGGCTGTGAACCCTCCCGTCCCCCATACAGTACATTTCATTTAAAGCCTTTAGCTTCCTATCAGGGAGTAACTACTGTCCTGAATAATGATCTGATCCAGGAAGAATTAGACTTTGATTTTGACATTACTTTCTTCTCCTTTTTTTTTTTTTTTAACCATTCTATCTCTGTATTAATTGAAAAACATAGGGAAAGTAGTGTTAGTCATTCAGTTGTGTCTGACTCTGCAACCCATGTATTGGAGTCTGCCAGGCTCCTCTGTCCATGGGATTCTCCAGGTAAGGATACTGAAGTGGGTTGCCATTCACTTCTCCAGGGGATCTTCCCAACCCAGGGATCAAACCCAAGTGTCCTGCATTGAAGGTGGATTCTTTTACTGTCTGAAAACATATATAAAGCAGCCCCAGAAGCCCTTAGTCTCTCCTTGGAGAGAGCTGCTCTCCTAACTTTGATAGTGATAATTTCCTTGCTTTACTTTGTGGTTTTACTATGTATCCTTGAACTCTGCAATTTAAGTTTTGGAATTTTTATAAATTTAATCATTCAATATACATTCTTTAGTATCTGGTTGCTTTTACTGAACATTTTGTCTATTCTGCTTCATCCACGTTTTTGTGTGAAGCTGTAGCTTGGTTAGTTTATAGCTGTATAGGATATCATTGTATGGCTATTTCACAATTTATTTTTCTTTTTACTCTTGATAGATTTTTTTTTCCTATGAACTTTCTCATAATGTCCCCTGGTGCACACACATGCATTTCTTTTGCATTTGTGCCTGAATTGCTAGGTCATACATAGGGTAGGCAAATCTTCAACTTTAGTAAATAATACCAGACTTGTTTTCCAGTTTAAACTTGCACCAGCACTGCATGAGCATTCCTGCTATTCCACTTGCTTGCCAGCATTTGTTATTATGAATTTTTTAGATCTTAGGCAATCTGGTAGGTATATAATGTTATTTTATTGTGTTTTTAAAAATGTATTTCTTGATTTAAAAAATTTATTTATTTATTTATGACTGGGCTGGGTCTTTTTTGCTGTGCACAGGCTTCTCTAGTTGTGGAGAGTGGGGGCTACTCTTTAGTTGCAGTGTGTGGGCTTCTCATTTGCAGTAGCTTCTCTTTTTGCAGAGCCTGGGCTCTCGGGTGCGTGGGCTCAGTAGTTGTGTATGGCAGGTATGTAATGTTATTTTATTGTGGTTTTAATTTTCATTTCCCCTATGGCTAGTGAAGTTGAGCACTTTTTTCATGCTTTTTCTTTTTTTTTGGTCTTTGGGTACCTTCTTTTTTTAAAATTATTTTTGGCCGCACTGGGTCTTCGTTGCTGCACCTGGGCTTTCTCTAGTTGGGGCAGGAGCTACTCTTCATTGCAGTGAGGGCTGTTCTTTGTTGCAGTGAACAGGCTTCTCATTGCAGTGGCTTCCCTTGTTGCGGAGCAAGGGGTCTAGGCACTTGGGCTTAGTAGTTGTGGCACACGTTCTTAGTGTGAGATGTGGGATCTTCCCAGACCAGGGATCGAACCTGTATCCCCTGCATTGCAAGGTGGATTCTTAACCACTGGTCAACCAGGGAAGTCCTTGGGTACCTTCTTTTGTGAAATGCTCTTTCAAGTCTCTTGCTTGTTTTCCTATTGGACTAAGTCTTCCATTATTATGTTTGCCTTTCACATTTAAGCTCTATAGTCCTGAAATTGATTTTTGTATGTGGGATAAAGTAAAGGTCAAATTTCAGTTTTTTTCCAGGTAGATATCCATTTGTTCCAGCACTATTTATTGAAAAGGCTATCTTTTCACCACTATTCTGAGTGCTATTTGTCATAAGTCAGGATTCATTCATGCATGAATGTATTATGTATTTCTGGGACTTCTGTTGTACCCCATTGGCTTGCCTGTCCTTGGACCAGTGTCAGATTTCTTATTTACTATAGGTTTCTGATAAGTCTAGGTGTATCACTAACCCATGAACTTGGTATATTCCTCCATTTACTCACACTTTCTTTGGTTTTTCTCAGTAATGACTTTTTTGGGTTTATGTTTATGTATTGAACATCTTTTGTTAGATTCATTCCCAGGTGCTGTATTTTTTTATGTGACTGTGAATGGAATCTCTTCAGATTTCCATTTTCTTAATTGTTTGTTGGTATGTGTAACTGTATTGGTTTGTGAATATTGATAGCTTATACCAAGCAACTTGATAAAATTCATTTTTAAATTCTGATATTTTATGTAAATTCTTTTGGATTTTTGTTTATGATTGTGTCATCTGCAAATGATGACATTTTTATTCCTTCCTGATCTTTATGCTGCCTTTTTTTTTTAACCTTTCTTCATTGACTTTGATCTTCAATACAGTATTGAATACAAGTGGTGATAGGAAATGTTCTTGTTTCCAACGATAAAGGAAAAGCTTTCACTGTTTCACTATTAAGTATCATGTTTGCTGTAGGTATTTTTTTTATTTATTCTTTATCAAACCAAGGAAACATTCTTTGCTGAGAATTTTTATTATGAATGGATATTACATTTTATCAAATGATTTTTCTTTGTCATGATTTTCCCACTTTATTCTGTTAATGTGGTGAATTGTACTGATTTTTCCAATTTTTACACCAATCTTATATTCCTGAAATAAACCTTTTTTCGGGGGCTGGTTATGATGTACTGTTATGCTGGGGCTCCCCAAGACCAACCTCAGGTTGGATGCTGTACTTGGAGGACTCAGCATACAGTTGTGCTCATCAGTTCAGTTCAGTCTCACAGTCGTGTCCAACTGTTTGTGACCCCATGAACTGCAGCATGCCAGGCCTCCCTGTCCATCACCAACTCCCGGAGTCCACCCAAACCCATGTGCATCAAGTTGGTGATGCCATCCAACCATCTCATCCTCTGTTGTACCCTTCTCCTCCTGCCCTCGATCTTTCCCAGCACTGGGGTCTTTTCAAATGAGTCAGCTCTTCGCATCAGGTGGCCAAAGTACTGGAGTTTCCAGCTTCATCATCAGTCCTTCCAATGAACACCCAGGACTGATCTTCTTTAGGATGGACTGGTTGGATCTCCTTGCAGTCCAAGGGACTCCCAAGAGTCTTCTCCATTACCATAGTTCAAAAGCATCAATTCTTTGATGCTCAGCTTTCTTTATGGTCCAACTCTCACATCCATACATGACCACTGGAAAAAACCATAGCCTTGACTAGACTTATTTGGCATGGACCTAATAAAAGAAAGCAAATGGAACAGGGACATAGAGTGAAGTCCAGAAGAAATCAGGCACAGGCTTCCAAGAACTGTCTCCCAGTGGAGTCACCCACATGTACTTAACTCCCCCAGCAAAGACTGACAACTCACGTGAAGTGTTGTCTACTGAGGAGACTCAGGTTTTATTGAGAACTGGCCATGAAGGCATTCTCTGACCACCATCTACCAGAATTCCAGACTAGCAGAAGGAAAGGAAAGCAGGTGTTCAACATAAACCACCTTGTCTGCACAAACACTTTGAGCACAGTGAGCCACTCTTATTTGATTATTGGGAACCCTGTTAGGATCCAAGTTCCCAGACACCAGCCGATGAACAACCTCGTATGCAGGTCAAGTCTTCAAAGGATAGCAGTCAAGTCTTCTGTGGTAATTTACTCTTTTCTACAAATGTCCTTGATTTGGTTTGTAATTATTTTGTTTAGGATTTTAGCATGTCTATTCATGTATATATTTTCTTTTCTCAAAATATTCTTGTCAGATACTGTAACAAATTAGGTTAACCTAATAATTATTAGTACTCTTGCCTGGAAAATCCCATGGATGGAGGAGCCTGGAAGGCTGCAGTCCATGGGGTCGCTAAGTTGGACATGACTGAGCGACTTCACTTTCACCTTTCACTTTCATGCATTGGAGAAGGAAATGGCAACCCACTCCAGTGTTCTTGCCTGGAGAATCCCAGGGACGGGGGAGCCTGGTGGGCTGCCGTCTATGGGCTCACACAGAATCGGACACGACTGAAGTGACTTATCAATAGCAATAATTATTAGGTTAACCTAATAATATAGTTTAGGTAGCATTCCTTCTTTTTCTGTACTTGGGGAAGAGTGTGTGAAGAATTGGTGTTATTTCTTCCTTAAATATTTGGTTGAATTCACTTGAAAAGTATTTGGGCCTGGAAAATTTCTCTGTGGAATGTTTAATTATGAATTCAGTCACATTTTCCTTTTGCCCCCTTTTTGGTAAGGTCTGTTTTTCTAAGAATGTAACAGCTGTTTCATATTTCAATAAATATGTTGAAATGTTTATAATAGTCTCACCTCTTTCATGCTTTTAGACATGTAATGATATCCCATTTTTCATTCCTGGTTATTTGTGCCTTCTCTCTTTTTTTTTTTCCTTGATCAACTTCACCAGAGGTTTATCAATTTTTTTTAGTCTCTTCAGAGACTAAATTCTTTTTTAAAAGTTGTAGTTTTATTTATTTACTTATTTGTGGCTGTGCTGGGTCTTCATTGCTTTGCTCCAGCATTTCAATCTAGTTGTGGCAAGTGGGGGTTACTCTCTAGTGCACAGACCTCTCATTGCAGTGGCTTCTTTTGTTTTCGAGCACGGGCTCTAGACCACATGGGCTTCAGTAGTTGCAGCACCTAGGCTTAGTAGTTGCAGTTCCCAGGTTTTAGAGCACAGGGTCAGTAGTGTCGTTGCATGTGCTTAGTTGCTCACCAGCATGTGGGATCTTCCCAGATCAGGGATCAAACCTGTATCTCCTGCATTGGCTGGCAGATTCGTTACCATGGAGCCACTGGGGAAGCCCACAGAGAGCCATTCTTGACTTTGATGATCTTCTCTGGTATATGTTTGTTTATTATTTAATTTCTACCCATATCTATTATTTAGCTTTTTTCTGCCTTTTTTAGGGGGATAGAATCCTATGCTATCTTTCTAAATTGTTTAGATGGGTGCTCAGTTCATTGATTTTTAGCATTTCTATATATTTTTAACCATCTATAATATATGCATTTAAAATTATGTGTTTCCTCCTAAGCTTATCTTTGTCTGCATTCCTCACTTGGCTCAAATTTTTCCTGATTTTTATTGTGAGTTTTTTCTTTGACCTGTGGGTTATATAGTTAGTTATTTTATTTCCAACACATGAAGGATTTCTTTTTATTAATTTCTAGCTTAATTGCATTGTTGTCCATATGACTTCAGTTCTTTGTGTTGAGACTTGCTTTATGGCTCAGCATAAGGCCAGTTTTTGTAGATATTACAGATATGCTTGAAAAGAATTTGTATTCTGTAATCATTGAGTTCTCCTAATTCTGTTAATCCTTTTATTCAAATCTATATTTTTACTTAATTTTTGGTCTTTTTTTTTTGTCCTATCAGTATTTTACAGGGATGTTAAGATGTCTTACTATAATTTTTGGATTTGTCTTGCAAATACAATTTTTGCATTATATATATATTGAAGCTGGGTTATTAAGTACATAGAAAGGTAGAATTGTTACAGCATCCTGGTGAATTGACCTTTTTTTTTAAAAATCTTTTTTTAACTTCATTTTATCTCCCAACGGTTCTTGCATTTAAGTCTATTTTATATTAACATAGCTATACCAGCTTTCTTTTGATTAATATTTACATGGTATCTCTTTTTCCATCTTCCCTTTAATCTTTCTTTATTGATTTTAGTTATGTTTCTTGCAATTAGCAGGTTAGACAATTTTATAGTTCTTTCTGGTAGTCTTTATCCTTTAATTGGATTGCAAGTTCATTTCTGAATTTAATATAATTACTATTACATTCTGGTTATAATCCCACCATTGTGGTTTTTACTTATCCTATCTGCTCTATATTCATTTTTCTCTCCTTCTTACATTTTTTTGGATTTAATTGCTTTAAAAGTTGTACTTTCACTGTTTTTAGTGGTTATCCTGGAGAGTATACACCATGCACCCTTGACTTAAAACGGTCTAATATTAACTGGTATTTTTACCCTTTCCCTGGAGAATAAAAGGACTCCATTTAGTATCCCCCTTCAACTTATATGCTATTGTTTTATATTTTAATTATCTGAATATGTGGTTTTTAAAATAAAGTTACATTTTATAGTTCAGCATTAACACAGTGAAACTTTGCTTTTTTTTCCCCTATCTAAACATTATAGTACATGTGAAGTATTTAAGATGAATGACCTTTCTTTTTTATATAATTTTGTGCTTATAAAACAAAGCTTAGGTACTTCAGAATTTTTCTTAAGAGGATACACGGAAAGCTAAACCACACAGTGTCTCTCTCTCTTCCCCAAGCACCCATAAACAACATATTCTGCCTTTGATTTCCAAGTTCGTTCTCCCACGACTCTCAATTGCCTGTCTTCTATCTCTGTGTTTGTGGCTTTCTTTTTCACTGAATAGAGGCTTTCACTTCGCTGCATCTGTTACCACTTTCTGTCTCCTTTGCTGTCATCTTAGCTGTTTGCCATTTTCTATACTTTGCAACCTTCTAGTCTTTTGTTACTTCTTGGATTTCACTCTGAAAGTTCAGAATTTTATAAAGATCAGCTAATCATAGTGCTTCAGGTGGGCAGGCTAACCAATCACAGTGTATGGGGCAGTGTCTTGTACTAACTCATTAGTTGTATTTGTTCCTTTTTACTATTCAAAAGTTTTTAACACTCAGGATAATCCTAAATTCTTGTGATCAGCAGAAGGCTATCTTTGGGTTTTTTGTTTGTTTGGTTGGTTGGTTGGTTTTTAGATTTTTTTTTTTTTTGGCTGCACCTTACAGCATGTGGGATCTTAGTTTACCGACCAGGGATTGAACCCATCCGCTCTGCAGTGGAATTGTGGAATCTTAGCCACTGGACGACCAGGGAAGTCCCAGAAGGCTAGTCTCTGGATGAGTTAGGTTTTATTGTTTTGTTAAGGTAGTTGTGATTTTGTGATCAATGTACAATTTATTTTTAATCATTAACCCATACTGAGTCTCTCCATTTTTTAAATTCTTCTCTTTCTTCTATAAAGAATGAAAAAATAATAGAACAACAACTTCTTGTGGATCAACTGAGTGAAGAACTAACAAAACTTAACCTGTCGATGACTTCAGTAAAGGAAACTTGTGGAGATGGGCCAGATACCAGGATACTTGAAAAGAGACCATACACTGTACCATTTGATACTCGTTTGGGGCATTATATTTATAGTCCAGCAAGACTGGATTCCAGGAAGGTAAAGTCTAAGCATTAGTTTCTTTCTTTTGAGGTTGTATACAATATAATATCACAGTGTATTTATATAGTCTTAGCAGGCTTTTTTTTTTCTGTTTGGTTTCATAGACTTTTGTGTATACTCTTTTTCTGTTACGTATACCCTCTTTAAAATCATGCTTCTTTTCAATCAAATTAATGATTAAGAGAAGGTATAGTTGTTTTTGAAAGGAAGAGTTGAAGATAATGCTTAGATTTATCAAGGAGAAAAAAAAGCTACTCTTTGCCATCATATTAATATTTTCAGATATGACTAAGTCCAATATCTTCATAAATTTTTTTTCTTTCTTTAATCACACCAAGTTGATGAGGTTGGAGGTATTTATTTTGACTTATTTGGTCTGTCTATTTTCAAAATGATATCCATGTATTAGTCAGTCTTGTCTGATATAATTGCTGCTGCTGCTGCTAAGTCACTTCAGTTGTGTCCAACTCTATGCGACCCCATAGACGGCAGCCCACCAGGCTCCTCTGTCCCTGGGACTCTCCAGGCAAGAATACTGAAGTGGGTTGCCATTTCCTTCTCCCTCTGACAATTAATTAATACTGTATAAAAATCAGTATGAAGTTTCATTTAATTTTTAAAGTTTACCTTATAAATTTTATTTATAAAATGTATATATATATATATGTGGATGCACAGATTTCTCTTGAAAAATCAAAATCAAAGAATCTCCACCATGGAAAAGATTAATTAACAGACTCATGAATTTTGGTTTCTATTTATTAATTTTAGGAAAGGAAATGATTTATTTGAGATATGTTGGATACAATCCAAGGGATAAGAAATGTGAGAGGTGTCATAGACTTTGCAGTCAGGCAAGCTTGGGTGTGAACACCAGCTCTATGATGTAGGCCTGGAGGGATGACCAAACCTGTGTGAACCCCAGGCTCCTTATCTGTCAGGGAGGGACCTGTGAGGGGTATAGGGAGGACTTACATGAGATGGTGACTCCAAAAGTGCCTGGCACACTGCGTCCTATAACATACGTGTTTATGGGGTGCCTCTCCTGTGTCCCAGGCTCTGTGCCTCGGAGTGAGTAAGACAGATGCTACTATTACTGTATAGTTTTCAGTTTTGACTTGTTGGATTTAAAATTTAAACTTTTGCTGCTATTAATTTCAGTTGAACTTTCTAGAGTTATTGATGTTTTCTTTTGGTTGAATGTATGGTAAATTTTCATACAACATTTAAGAAGAAAGATAAGTTCTTTATAGAATTGAAATTAGATATCTATTAATTCTACTTAATTTTTTTACTCTTGGTTAGTAATGTGAATTTCTGGTTTCTGTGCATTCTCTTATTTCATAAAAATAACATTTTTTTCTGATTATAAAAGACATTTATTATCTCTCTCAGTGTCTGTTTCTTTCTCTTTTTTACTAGACTATTACACACACATACTCGCACACGCATTCTTTGAGGAGACAGCTCCACAGGGTATTGAGAAGGAGCAGGCCCCTCTGTTTTTATCTCTAGTTGTTTGATTAGACCTGAAACAGCCATGATTGGAATAAAGATTTCCACAGTTATTGTTTCAAATTAACAAATTCTTTTTTTTTTTAATTTTAATTAATTTTATTACCCTTGTTCACTTTCAAGGGTTCTAGTTTGGAAAACATATTGTGTAATTACCATAGCTTAGAAGAGGGCAGATACACTATAAGACTTGTAGCACCACTGTGGTTACAGGTGATCTCCAAGTTTGCTTGTGACCAAGTGGAATTAAAATGTAACAGGAAGAAAGAACCAGTGAATTTTCCAAAAGATTGCTATGACACGGAAGGAAAAGATCCTGACCAGAGATAAGAGACAGCCCCTTATGTTGACAAAGGGAAGCACTTATTCCCAGTGCTGTTTCCTTCACTATGGATGGATATATGTATTCAAATGAGCAAATTCTTAGTTTTGTTTTTAAAATTTAGTGGCTTCCAGCCATTAAAAGAAGGGGAAAAGGGAGAAAATGCAAAGGTAATATGACCAGCAATTTTGAGAGCTCTCTTTCTCCTGTTGTGTGTCCAGGACTCTTGGCCCCTTTCTTGCTTAGACTGCTGCAGCAGACACAAAGGCTTGTATGGGAAGATACAAAGCACACCAAGCCTTGTTCAAGTCTTGTTTCCTGTTACGTTGTTCTAGAGTGAGAGGAGGATTTCATATTAAACACCAAAACTAGCTAAATTTAGCCAAAGAAGACATCTGAAATACCATTTCATTTTTTTTTCCCGGATTTCTGTCTCCTTGGCAGAAGTTGGCCTAATATTTTCCAGCTCTAATATTTTCTTTTTAAATTCAGCTCTAATATTTTCTTGAAGTAAAAACAATCTGACAAGGGAAATATTTCCTCAACTTAAAATTCTGTCAAAGAAAAAGGGGGACAATGGCTTAATCAGTCTTTAAAAAATATTTGTTTTTGGTTGTATGGGGTCTTCACTGTTGTACTTGCTGCTGCTGCTGCTGCTAAGTCGCTTTCTCTAATTGTGGTGAGCAGGGCTTCTCTTACTGCAGAGCACAGGTTCTTGGCACATGGTCTTCAATAGTTGCAGCGTGCAGGCTCAGCAGCTGTGGCTCGTGGGCTCCAGAGTGTGGGCTCAGTGGTCATGGTGCACAGGCTTAGTTGCTCCCTGGCATGTGGAATCTTCCCAGACCAGGGTTTAAACCCATGTCCCCTGCATTAGCAGGTGGATTCTTATCCACTGTACCACCAGGGAAGTCCTTGAATAACTTTTTAAATTGCTTACAAAGAGAGTTTGATTTTATTTCCTATGGTTTAGTTGCTAAATTGTGTCCAACTCTTGGATCCCATGGACTGTAGTCCTCCAGGCTCCCCTGTGCATGGGATTCTCCAGGCAAGAATACTGGAGTGGGTTGCCATTTCCTTCTCCAGGGGATCTTTTCGACCCAGGAATTGAACCTGGGTCTACTGTGTTGCAGGGAGATTCTTTTCCAACAGAGCTGTGCTGTGCTGTGCTTAGTTGCTCAGTTGTGTCTGACTCTTTGCGACCCCATGGGATGTAGTTCGTCAGGCTCCTCTGTCCATGGGGATTCTCCAGGCAAGAATACTGGAGTGGATTACCATGCCTTCCTCCAGGGGATCTTCCCAACCCAGGGATCAAACCCAGGTCTCCCTCACTGGAGATGGATTCTTTACTATCTGAGCCACCAGGGAAAGCCTACTGACTGAGCTACAAGGGATATATTGGAGGGAAACAGTGAAAGGATCTTATTTATTTTAAAAGCATATTATTGAGACTTCCTTGGTGGTCCAGTGGCTAAGATTCTGAGCTCCCAATGCAGGGGGCCTGGGTTCGACCCTGGTCAGGGAACTAGATCCCACATGCCACATCTAAGACCCAATGCAACCAAATAAATAAATATTTCTTTAAAAAACATATTACTTATGTGTGTATGTATACATATATATGTACTTTTTACATTTATTTTTAATTGGAGGAAAATTGCTTTACAATGTTGTGTTGGTTTCTGCTGTTCAACAATGCAAATCAGCCATAACTATACATATATCACCTCCCCCTTGAACTTCCCTCCACTCCCCTGATCCCACCCCTCTTAGGTCATCACAGAGCACCAAGCTGGGCTCTCTGTGTTACGTAGTAATTTCTCACCAGCTATCTATTTTACACATGGCAGTGTATATATGTCAATGCTATTATATATATACATACTCACACACACACACACACACACACATACACATTTTTTGTTTGTTAATACTAAATTGCTATTTAGATTCAGCTACTTTGGACACTTTTTAAAATTTATTTTTTAATTGAAGGATAATTGTATATATACTTTTATAGCTAGCTTTTCTCACCTAATATATCATGAACACTTGACAATCATTAAATATTATGGAATATATCATGATTTGGGTGGGTAATAACATTCTAAGTGAATGTCATTTTGTACATTTTCCTGTTGTCACACATTTGTTTTCTTTTTTTTTTTCCCCTTTTCCCATTTGTTTTCAACTATCTCTTAATCTAAAAGGTTTAACACCAAATTGGAATTTTGGGATTTATCTACTTAAGTAGAAATCCTAAAGAAATGGCCCCTCACAACTAAATACAATAATATAACTTATCAAATTAATAGAAAAAAAGAGTAAGGGGCTCATTTGTTTTAACAGATACTGGAAACTCATCTAATGAAATGTAAAATTGACCTAGATTTAAACTTAAGGCAAAAATGTAACAGAGGTTTCTGTTTTCTTAATGTGATTAATATGATATAATTAAAGCCAAATGCCACTGTTATACACACCAAAATGGTACTTTGGAAGGAAAAAATTACGAAGCTGATACCAGTCATTATGTAAGTTTAAAATAACACCACATGTGCTGATGATGCTACCATTTTTCATTGATTATAAGCCTCACATTTTTTTTCACATTTTATCAACTATGATGGTAGGATATGTTTTACAGTTGATGGTATTTCATAGATGATAGCTTTTCTTCTTTCCTGATGGTATAAAAATAGGGATGTGTCTTAGTTGATGACATTTTAGATTTGATGAAATATGGCATTATGAAAAGGAAATAAAAGCAGTAGGTAAATAATATCACTTTCAGTACTTGACATTATTGTATAGTAAGAAAACCAACTGGAATGTTCTTAAGGGATATATTTTTAAAACCTTATGGAATCTTCAAATTCACAAAAGTGATAATACCTGTATAATCTTTTCTTTTTCCTGAATGAATTATATTTTTATTGAGTCACAGAATTCTTGTGCATTAAATCCCTTACACTGAAGTCAGCTGCCTTTTTAGTTTTCACTAAGATTTTATCTTTCACACAATGGCCACTTCTTCCCCCCCAAATAGTTAACTTTGCTTTTTAATCACTTTTTTTGCAGCATGGTTGCTCATGATGAAGCAGAGCTTTGTGAGATGTGTCTGCAGAGGTTCTCTTGGAAGGCTCCCTTGCCAACCAAACACTCATTCCAGCAAAACACACCAACTTCATAGTAGCAAAATGACAAATTGCATCTCATGAACCTTTGTGGAACTTTCAAATTCAACTACAAAATTAAATATGTGAAAGCCACAATATATGGTAAATGAGTTGCAGCACATCTAATGAAACAAAATCAAATGCATCACTAGTGAGAAGAGATTATCTTAATGTATGATGATCGAGAATATTACGTTCAAGTCTGGGTATAACACCTTAAGTCAAATTAGATTATTTTTGTAAAACAACCAAGTTATTATAGAACCTTGAGGAAAATCTTGAAGTAGCTCTAGATTTAGTCTGAATTATAGGGGACATAATGACTGTGTTTAGGTATTTGAAGGCTTATCATTATTGTTAGACTTTGTCTATAGAACTAGGACCAATGAGAAGCAGTGCTAAGGGAATATAAAGAGGGATTTATTAGTGAAAATCTCAAAATAATATTAGAGGTCTCAGGGCTTAATAGGGTCCCCACAGCGAATTTGTTTAAGCAGAGGCTAAATGATAATTTGCAGTATTACAGAGAAGAGTTAAACCTGGGATGAGTTGAACTCTAATCTTTAAAGTTCTGTCCAGTCCTGCTGCTGTGTAATTCTCAGAAAATACAATTAGAATAAAAAAAATTGTTTTCTAGTTGGATACACCTCAATTATCTGAAGTATTACCCAGCTTATTGAGTACTTACCTTATGAGCAGTATTTAGGATATGGTTGAAAATGCAAGCATATTCTCTGGGGGTCAGGGAGTGCAGAAGCAACTCAAGAAAGCAGGACCCAACACTTAAGGTAGCAAGGGGACAGATTATAGAAGGCTTTATGAGCCAGAACAGGTTAAAAGCCATTCTTTTGTGTGGAATGACTGCTAATGAATAATTTTCTGAATGTTTACTCATTGTGGCAAAACCTGTTTCATTATTAAGCTGGGTCATTTGATTTTCTTTGTAAAAAGAACATTTGAAAGCAAGTTGAAATCCTGGAGAACAGAACTTGATTCTAAACAAAAAGTTCGATTTGCTCCTGAAATAAACCTCTCCTCAGCCCCCTACGCACACCTCCAGCAAAGAGAAACCTTGAATTCTGTTGGTTATAATGCAAATGGCCAGGCTTGGTACAATGTGCTTGTTAGATAAATACTTCTTGAGTTGGTTCTTCTGTAAATAAACTCCCTTGTCCTACCCCATATTCCATAATTGGGAGGCCACCTAGAAAACTTTACCCCTATTCATCATGGTGCTGATATGACACATGGCCTTATTAGGTGACCAACAATGGAGGCACAAAAATCAGGTATTGAGAAATATCCAGTATCAGATAGGCTTTTCTGGGAGGGGATGTGAAGAAACCTACATCAATTGAATCTTGAACACCATATGGTATATACATTTTTACTATATGTTGTAATTTAGTAGCTTATAATAATTTATATTAATAAATTGAATGCCTCCCCTGAGATCTTATTGTTTACCCTTTTGGGTAAATTACCTTGAAGTTTGGTTGTAGAGACAGATAGGTGGCTCAAATGGTAAAGAATCTGCCTGCAGTGCAAGAGACCCGGGTTTGATCCCTGGGTCTGGAAGATCCCTGGAGAAGGGAATGGCAAACCCACTCCAGTATTCTTGCCTGGAGAATTCCATGGACAGGAGAACCTGGTGGGCTACAGTCCATGGTGTCACAAAGAGTCAGACATGACTGAATAACTAACACTTTCACTTACAGAGACATGGCTAGAAAGGAAACATTTGGCAATAGAAATGAAAATAAAGGCAATTTCTAATTCATTGTTGTTTTCCAAGGTGAATTTTTGAGAACTTAAGGCCAATAGAAGCATGTTATAATATAGAAAGTTTGCAGGCAGTCCATGAAAATCTCCTTATCCTATGATACATATTAAGTATGTCACTAGGGCATTAATCAACTGTCCCTGACTACCACAGGTGAAGCCTGAGTCTATACTTTTGAATTTCCAAATCAGGAATATCTTACCCTGGCAGAGCGAGTGGCAGTGGTTCTGGATTTCTTCATGTGGTGGGATTTTGATAAGGGGGAAATTGCAGATCCTAATTGTTCAGAACTGGGAAGGCTGGGGGCAGGGCAACAGTTGTGCCCTATTACACTGTGTATGGGCTTCACATTGGTTGGGGAGTGCCTGAGCTATGTCCAAGAGCTGTGATGTTTTCACTCATGACTCTTTTTGAGTGCTGTTTTTCTCTGAAGCTATAACTGAAACCAGAAGAGCTTTCTAGAAGAGGGAGAACTGTATAGATTCTGAAAGAAGTGTATATCCATGAGACACAATAGTATTGTGAAATGAGTTTTGACTTTTTTGTAGGCAGTGCGAGGAGGGAAATGTATGTTTTCAGTGATTGGCTCTTTTAAGAGTACCTGTCTAATAACCTCTTAGAAAACACATTTTGAGCAATATGATAAAAATAGACCCTTAAAAATCACTTTTTTTGTTGTTGTTGGGTGGGGGAATCACTTGTAAGGTCCGCACAAGTCCTTCTGTATACTCTGTGGATCGACTAGTGGCGGGATTTCGAACGCAAAGTCAGATGCTGCTGGGTCACTTAGAAGAACAGGATGAAGTCCTCCAGTGCCAATTTTCTGATAACAGTGATGATGAAGAGTCAGAAGGCCAAGAGAAATCTGAAATTAGGTATGTTAATATATATATTAATATTGACTGATTTAATAAGCATAATTACATGATACAGTAAATATATACAGAAATAGGGTTTTTTAACATTAAAAAAATTTTAGTAGAAGAGTTAAGTAGTTTATGTTACATGTACTATCAACTAATGTGTTACGAAACCAGTGTTTGAACACGTTAGTCTAACAACTGTAAAATAATTGTGTTTTTAGAATATTTATGGTGATTGGAGTTTAATTTTCAGAGAAAAAGATTTTGGATTTCCTAATTCTGCTGCCACAGTGGCAAAAAACATGATGAATTTTCCACTGGGTCCAACATGGTGGGGGGTACCTCTTTACTTGGTGAAATATTAGTAAATTCCATTTATTTCATGTAAGCCATAATTTAAGGAGTAATTTGGGGGAAAACTAATTTGAGGGCAGATTAAAAACGACTAACAGACAAGTTACCTTTGGTCCTGGCCTTTTCCTTTTTTAGACGTAGAAGTTGCTCATGGATTCAGAAGCCAGGCTCTGTTTGTTCACTTGTTGAATTGAATGATATTCAGGATCAAACACAAAAGTCAGGATTGGAGAATGAAGGTACACAGACTCTCTCGAGTACTTTAGATCTAATATTTATAAGACACTTCTCTTTTTCTTCAAGCAATAATTTAAGAAGCATCTAGGGATTCTCAAAGACAGAAACTTGGTTTGGAGTGCTTTCCTGGCTTTTCCTTTATGTTCTCTGCTCTGTGTTCAGATTTCTTGTTCTTTTTTACTCCTTAGTAAAGCTTTTTCACCAGTCAATTCTAGATAGAGTTATAGGCTAAATCTCTCAGAATGGGGATTTTATATTCAAACTTGAGTTTGACTTCCCACTCTTGCCTTCTTTAAAGTCCATCTTAAGTAATTTACTGGGTGTTTCTTCACTGCTTCACTGGCACCCATGCCTACCATTAGTGATGTATTTGACAATAGAGCCAACTTAGTCTAGCAGATGCTTGTAATGTTCACAACTGATGAGAATTTTATGCATTAAAAAATGGCATAAAAGATGTTTATGTTGTAAAAACTGTATGAGGAGATTTTAGCTCATTTCTCTTGGCTTATGAGTGGTAAAAACACAAAGAGTACAGAGAATATAAATAACATGATAAATAAGTCCTACACTGTGGAAGTAGTATCTTTTTTAAGAGCCTATGCATGTAATATTAAAACATGAAATGAAAACAGATTTTTAAAGTGTATAATAGTATAGTTAAGTGCTACAGTCATCATCCTTGAACTGTTTGTTACTGGTCTACAACCAGGTAAGAAACTTTTGTCAGAATGTGAATCATCAGTGCACCAATTCCTTCATTGAGGAAGTCTCACTATGAAAAAAGTCTCAGCTGAACTAAAACAGTGAGGTAATTGATTTATATTCTGGTAAAAGACAGTAACAAACAGTATGGGGCCATGTTCTGATTAGTCTGGGATAGAATGCATTCTCTGATTACAGTAAAACTACAAGTTAGTAGGAAAAAAAATGAAAACCTCTACCCATCTGGAGATTTAATAGCTTTTTAAAGTATCTCAGATTAGAGAAAAAGTCAAATTGCAGAATATCTAAGAGCAATGAGAAACTGTGTCAGAACCTGCAGGATATGACTAGAGCATATACATGTTTTAAAGAAAGAAAAACTCACTGTAAGCTGGAAAACTAAAATCACAATTGCCATTTTTTTCCTTCTCTGTTTGTCCCTTCCTCTGGTACTTCTAGACTGCTTCTGTGTCTGCTTTTTTTATTTTTAAACTCTACTTCTGTTAAATGTTTCTGAGCAGATAGTTTTATTTCTCAGCTTTGTTTCTTTTATTTTGAAGATTTAAAGATTGAATGTCTCCAGGAGAGTCAAGAGTTGAATTTGCAAAAATTAAGAAATTCAGAACTCATACTTACTGAAGCTAAACAAAAAATGAGAGAACTTACTATTAACATCAAGATGAAGGAAGATCTGATTAAAGAATTAATTAAAACAGGTAATAGTATCTTGTGAACCAGCTTACATGAGAAAGAAAAGGTTCTAAAGGTGCTTCTGATGTTGTAACATTTACTTTAATTTCTGATGCTCAGGACTTTCCACGTCAGTCTGGAATTTGGTATAGCAAGGTGTGCTCTAAAGCCAATACATGGAGGTTAATTATCAAAAGAACTTTATTATGTTCGCTTTTATCTATGAATTGTCCTAACCAACCTCTGTGGCCCTTAATGGTTTTTGTCACTTTTTAAAGAAACATTATACTTGGCATCTGGAAATAAGATGTCCGAGATGTTTTCCTAACTCATTTTAGTAAATACCTATTTTAAATTATTGGTCTTTAGTTTCTTGAATAATTTGTTTTTAACATTAATTACAAGCTTTGTATTTAACTGTAGATAACTTTTGTTTTTCTGAAGATGTAAGGATTTGTCCTTGAGAGCTGTCCTCTTGAGTGAGCCAGGCTTTCAGCTCCTCCCCTTAGTCTCAAATTCTACCAGGTTGGGTGTATATACCACCACCTTTCCTCACCATCCAGCTCCATTAGGCTTGCTCTAAAATGCATGCCTCAAGTTTTTTGGTTCCCCCAACTAATATAGTCAAAGTATAAGTCTTGACTACTATGAAATTCAGTAAAGAATTGAAGGAATAAGACCACTAACATTTCTTTTCCCCAGTTCCAATTCAGAACAACTCTCTGGTCTCTTGGGGGAACTGAAGGAAATACTATTAATACCTTCCTCTTCTTCAAGCCCAGGACTGTAATCACACTCAGACTATGCAATTGTGGGTATCAGATCCTCTGCCAGCAAGGAGAAACTTGCCTTCCCTCTCCCTCCTCTTTCTTGCAGTCTAGCTTTCTAGCTGTCAGTCTTCCTTTCTCAACTTCCTTTCCCCTACAGTCAGACACGACTGAGCGCGCGCGCGCGCACACACACACACACACACACACACACACACACACACACACACACAGATGCTGTCCAAAGCATTTTCATTTCTCATTCCTGGCAGTGCATCCTTCCAGCTCCAGTTATTCCATGTGTTTGATTTTGATTGTGCTCCTTCCTCATAGGCAGGATCGAAGCCAATGAACCTCCCTTAGGTGAATCTAGGAAACAGTTTAGGGGTTTAAATAGCTTCTGCATTCCCATGATTTCAGGGTAGTGTGCATAGAACTTGAGGATATTTACTGCTCTAAAATAAATGATTTTCTTTCAGATAGGTTATCCCACCATGGGATATCTAGCAAGCACACTTTTGTAACCTGGTATACCCATCCTGGTTGCCTTAAAATAGAGGATATCTGCACTTAAGCTGAGCAGGTTCTCTTCTTGCTCATTAGAATAGAGGACAATTTGGAGCTTACTGAAGACCCCTAAAGATGGTGTTTAGCGGAATGGTCAATGTGTACTTCCTTTTCAAAGCCCTTTCACTGAAGACTTCCCCAAACAGTAGCTACTTTAGCCAAAATGAATAACAATGACAATTATACTGTATTTCATCAGTTTTAATATATACTTTTTTCACATTTTAATATCTCTGAAATCAGAATGCATCTTAAAAATCAGTTGCATTTTAGCATTTTATCATGGTGTAATTGCTACTGTAGTTTTTCTTAGTGGTTCATAAAATATTGGTGTGTTAAACAATTTTGGGATCTTAGAGTCACTAAAACATTGTCATATATATTTTAAAGTTAGTCAGAATCAGAATTGTAGAGCCAGAAGGCAAC
>SJYQ01096361.1:397984-424189 GCA_006410935.1 Redunca redunca
AGTTGCTTGTATATTTTTGAGATTAGTTGTTTGTCTGTTGCTTCATTTGCTATTATTTTCTCCCATTCTGAAGGCTGTCTTTTCACTTTGCTTATATTTTCCTTTGTTGTGCAGATGCTTTTAATTTTGATTAGATCCCATTTGTTTATTCTTGCTTTAATTTCCAGAATTCTGGGGGGTGGATCATAGAGGATCCTGCTGTGATTTATGTCGGAGAGTGTTTTGCCTATGTTCTCCTCTAGGAGTTTTATAGTTTCTGGTCTTACATTTAGATCTTTAATCCATTTTGAGTTTACTTTTGTGTGTGGTGTTAGAAAGTGATCTAGTTTCATTCTTTTACAAGTTGTTGACCAATTTTCCCAGCACCACTTGTTAAAGAGATTGTCTTTACTCCATTGTATATTTTTGCCTCCTTTATCAAAGATAAGGTGTCCATAGGTGTGTGGGTTTATCTCTGGGCTTTCTATTTTGTTCCATTGATCTATATTTCTGTCTTTGTGCCAGTACCATACTGTCTTGATGACTTTTAGAGTTTTTAATGCTACCTCAAATATATGGATGTCGCCATTAAAGGTTCTTTTTTACTTAAGTAGCCCTCAAGTCAACACCAAGTTAAAATAACATGACTTGACACTTTGCACTTTCCTTCTGAATACATATTTTCCCTTAGCAATTCACCTCAGAGAGTCTTGGGATCAATTCTTTTTTATTTCTCAACCATTTAAATTAAGGCTATGATATCTAACAAAGTACTCATTTTAACAAAACATTAGTAGAACAAAACAAATAAGAATTTTCCTTTGTGATTATTATGAAATTAATAATTTCATAGGTTTATATCCTACTTTTAGTACTGATAGTAATTCTTATACTCAAAATCAGCAAGAACCAGTCTCTTGGTAATCAGTCTATTCAGATTCTCTATTTCTTCATGATGCAGTCCTGGAAGATTGTAGGTATGTAGGAATTTATCCATTTCTTCTAGGTTATCCAGTTTTTTGGTGTATAATTACTGATCATAGTCCGTTATGATCCTTTGTATTTCTGTGGTTCAGATCAGTTCAGTTGCTCAGTCGTATCTGACTCTTTGCGACCCCATGGACTGCAGCACGCCATGCCTCCCTGTCTATCACCAACTCCTGGCGTTTACTCAAACTCATGTTCATTGAGTCGGTGATGCTATCCAACCATCTCATCTATTGTCCCCTTCTCCTCCAACCTTCAATCTTTCCCAGCATCAGGGTCTTTTCCAATGAGTCAGTACTTCGCATCAGCTAGGCACAGTATTGAAGTTTCAGCTTTAGCATCAGGCCTTCCAATGAATATTCAGGACTGATTGCCTTTAGGATGAACTGCTTGGCTCTCCTTGCTGTCCAAGGGACTCTGAAGACTCTTCACGCCACAGCATTTCTGTGGCATCAGAATACAAATTCAGAAACAAATTCTCTTTCATTTCTGATTTTATTTTATCTCTTTTTTTCTTGCTGAGCCTGGCTAACTTGTCGATTTTATTTATCTTTTCAAAGAACCAGCTCTTAGTATTGATCTTTTCTGTTGTTTTCTTTTAGTCTCTGTTTTATTTATTTCTATTGTGATCTTTATTGTTTTCTTTCTTCTACTAACTCTGGGCTTTGGTTGCTCTTTTCCTAGTTTCTTTAGGTGTAATGTTAGAAGATTGTTTATTTGAGATTTTCTTGTTTCTTGATGTAAGCCTGTATCGCTGTCCACTTTCCTCTTACAACTGCTTTTGCTGTGTCCCATAGATTTTGGACACTTGTGTTTCCATTTTCATTTGTCTCAAGGTATTTTTGATTCTTTTCTTTGTGAACCCATTGGTTGCTTAGTAGCACATTGTTTAGTCTTCACGTGTTTGTGTTTTTTCCCAATTTTCTTGAGATAGCCAAAATTATTATTTTTCTAAGTAGGTTATAGCCAAAATTATTATTTTTCTATGGAGGTTATTATATTTGCCATATAAATCTATACCTTAAGCTTTATTTGTGGATTTAGCAAAGATTATTTTTATGATTGAGATTAAAAGAGTACATGAAGGATTATTTATAGTGTTTGTGAATTATCATGTCCTTTTTTGTTTTCCATGTTTCTTGCTGTATAACTTTTTCTGCTGAAAGTACTGATAAGGAAAGGAAAGAACTTAAGTTCAAAACAAATTCTGATAGGCCAAGGACTGAAATAAGTTTCCCTTGTAGTTTTAGAAATTTCTGTACCATTGCCATATACATGCATAGCTGGGGATGCTCAAGATGACAAGGATGGTGGTAGGGAGAAGAAGGAAGGTGATAGTTAAGTGTCCACAAAGTGCTCTATACACACGAGATGTTTTATATGTATTATTTAATCATTATTTAATCCTTTAAAGTGTGTATTTTTACATGCTTACAAATGAGGAAACAGGTTTATGAAGATAAAATAACTTACTCATAGTCATATAATTGTGATGATAAAAGTGGTTTTTGGTACACTAACAGTTCATACCATTTAAAAATATTGAAATGCTAGTTGTTTTATTGGTAAAACGAAGTTATTTTAGTTTTTAAAACTTAAATTTGTTTTAATTGAAAAATCTGAAATCTGTGTTCTTTGCCTTTAGATATATATATATAGCATTATATGTTGTATTAATATTTTAATGCTAACAGAGTGCACATTCCACATTTGAGCATCTGTGGAATAAGCACAAGACAATGACAACCTATCTCACTTTTAAATAAGATTATCAGTACTTAAACTGATGTTTTCAATATCATGTAGAAAAGACACTACAGTACTAATATTAACATTTTTGCTCCAATATTGCAATTACTGTCAAAAATAAGTGACAAAACCAGGGTCCAAATTCAGGCTTGGGAAACTGCAGAGTCCTGTGGCATCCAAGCTAGTAGTACTCAGAGTAGTCCACTGCAGATTGTTCATTATTGGTCTGCAGCAGGATAAAGGTAAATAGGAGCACAGCTTCCCTCATCAAAAAAAGTCTTGCATGGAAACACCATCAGCTGAATCTAATAATGTCCTTCATGGTGCAGGCTGACGGCAGTCTGTGACTGGTACTGGTCCACAGACCACCCTTTGAATAGCCCTGCTCCTAAGCTACAATGCATCTGTGAATACTTAATTAAAACAAAATGTTTTTTTCCCCCAGCAGTTTATTACCAAGATAAAGGAAATAGTTAATTGTAGTTTGCATAACTTACAAATANNAAAAAAAAGGAGGTGGAGATAGTCTACCTAGAATATATATACATAAAGTTATTTATATGCATATAAATTATTTCTCAAAGAATACTTAAGAAATTGGTAATTTTGTTTCAGGAAGCAGGACAGGTAGATTAGCCATCTGAGATAAGAGTCTTTTTAAATATAAGTTCAGATTTGTATTGTTTTAATTTTTATTATGTACATAAAGTATTTTTAAATTAAAACACTCAAAAAAAGAAGCAACGATGTTGGTTTTGTTCTGTTTGGCTGCCAGCACCAGGAAGGTTCGTTATTCTTTACATCTTGTGAAATTTATGATAGTTGACCGATTGTAAAAGTAGAAATATAGAAAACAATTGTGAAACTGTCAATAATACATTAAAATCTAGGAAGAAATGCCAACATGCATAATTAAATGAAAAGTTTTAAGTTCACTGGAAGGATATGAGAAATGCTATTTTTCATTTTTAAATATTCCATGTGATCCAGGTCTTACAGGGGAAGCATCAAAATAGTAAGAAATTGGCATCACTGTCAATCCAAAATGAGAAACGTGCTAATGAACTAGAGCAGAATGTAGATCACATGAAATATCAAAAGGTACAGCTGCAAAAAAGACTTCGAGAAGAGAACGAAAAAAGGAAGCAACTGGATGCAGAAATTAAGCGGGATCAACAAAAAATCAAAGTAATATTGTCATACTTTCCTGCTAAGCATAATATGAAATGTTCAACGGCTCAGAGCTAATGAAACCAAGGTCTTGATTCAGTTGGCTTGTGAGGTATCTAACCTTGGCCTGTCCTTGGCTGCTATTCCCATTCACCTTAAAAGTTTGTTGATCTACATAGTAAAAGCTATTTATTGAATTCTGAGTACTGTCTTGAAGGCTTTGACTTCACAAAAGAAAGTGCAATGATAATTTCTCTAACTAGGACCTTAACTTCAGTTGAGGCTGTCAAAAACATAAATTTATGAAGCTGACTTTCTAAAAAATATCTAACATTTGACTAGGATTTCCCATTTTCAAAGTGCTTTGACATGCCTTGTCCAGGTGTCAGCATAGGAAAAAGCACAAGGTAAAAATGATGGTACCATTTCATTCCTAGTGTGCAGAAAAGTGATCAGACCTCTGTGCCTAGCAGTTGTAGGCTGGGAGGAACTAGTGGTATCAGCCCAGGCTCTGGAGCTTGGCTAGTGTGTGTTCAAATCCCAACTCTCTCATTCTTGGCTGGACCATTTATTGGGAAAATCACTTACCCTCTCTGTGTCTGTTAATTCTTAAATATCCTTGTCATACTTGCCTCAATAGGGCTCTTCTGAAGAAAAGGAAGCTGATAATAATCATAATAACAACAATAACGAACACTTATCTAGCACTGTGTACCAGGCTCTGTTCTATTGAAATGTTAAGTGGAACCCAAGGTTTGGGACATAATTGGAGGTTTCCTAGATTTTAAATTTAGAAAAGTAACATATTCTCAGACCTTAGAAAAAAGAATGACAGAATTTAGACATGGAAGGGAACTTAAAGAGCATTTAAGCCAAGTTACTGATTCTTTATTTTTTTTTAAACACTTCTATTGAGATATACTTCACATATCATACAGTTTACCAATTTAAAGTGTATATATAGTTCAGTGAGTTTTGGTACATTACATTATTGATTTTTATAAACTGATAAAATATAATATGAAATTGAACATTTTTACCTTGTTTAAGCATATAATTCAATGGCATTATTACATTCACAGTGTTATGCAACCGTCATCTCTATCTTTTTTTAAACTTTTTTATCACCCTCAGTAACCATTAAGCAGTGAGTCCTTTTCCCGCTCTTTCCCCCAGCACCTGGTAATCTTAATCTACTTCTATATATATGAATTTGCCTATTCTCAACATTTTATAAAAGTGAAATCATGCAATATTTGTCCTGTGTCTGGCTTATTTCATTTAGCATAAAGTTTTCAAGGTTCAGCCATGTTGTAGTAAATATCAGAACTTCATTCCTTTTTATGACTGGGTAATATTCCATTACATGCATACACAACTTTTTTTTCTACATTTATCTGTTAGATACTTGGGTTGTTTCCACGTTTTGGCTGTTGAATAGTGCTGTGATAAACATTGGCATAGAAGTAACTGTTCAAGTCCCTGCTTTCAATTTGGATTTGAAATACCTTGATGTGGAATCCCTGCATCATATGCTAATTCTATGCATAGCTTTTTCAGGAACCACCAACTGTTTCTGATAGTGACAGCACAATTTTACATTCTCACCAACAATGTTTGAGGGGTCTGATTTCTCATCTTCATCAACACTTGTTATTTTCTGTTTCTTTTTTGTTATCGTCACCCAAGTACATGTGAAGTGGAATGTCATTTTGATTTTGATTTGTATTTCCATATTGACTAATGATATTGAGCATCTTTTCATGTGCTTATTGGCCATTTGTATATCTTCTTTGGAGAAAAGTCTTTTGAAGTTGTCTTTTTTAATTGGATTGTCTTTTGTTACTGAGTTGTGGGAATTCACTCTGTTCTGGACATTAAACTTTGATACATGACTTCCAAATATGATTTTTCCATTCTGTAGATTATCTTTGCATTTTCTTGATAATATTCTTTGATGTGCCAAGGTTTTACATTTTTATGATGTTCCAGTTTATCTATGTTTCCTTTTTTTCACTTGTGCTTTTAGTGTCATATCTCAGAATTAATTTCCAGATCTAAGGTCATAAGGACTTACCCACCCCTGTGTTGTCTTCTGGAGTTTTATGCTTTTAGCTCTTGTGTTTAGGTCCTTGGGCCATTTTGAGTTAATTTTTGTATGTGGTGTGAGGTAGGGGACCACCTTCATTCTTTTGATGTAGAATTCCAGCACCATCTATTGAAAGACAGTTATTTTTCTGTTGAATGGACTTGGTACCCTTGTCAAAAATCAGTTGACTTTAGATCTATGAATTTGTTTCTAAACATTCAGTTCCATTCCATTTATTTCTGTGTCTGTCCTTGTGCCAGTACACACTGTTTTGATTACAGTAGCTTTGCAGTAGATTTTGAAACTGGGAATTAAGTCCTCCAACTTTGTACTTTTTCAGCATTGTTTTGCTATTCAAGGACCTTTGCAGTTCCATATGAATTTAAGGGTCAGGTCATTGGAATTTTGATACAGATTGTGTTGACTGTGTAGGTCTCAGAGTAGTATTGGCATTGTGGCAATATTAAGTTTTCTTAACCAGGAGCATGGGGTGTCTTTTTTTATTTTTAATATTTTCTCCTTTTTATTTATTTGTTATTTCGTTTTCTGGCTATGCTGAGTCTTAATTGGTCTGGAGTTTTTTCTGTAGTTGCGGTAAGTGAAGGGCTACTCTTCATTGCAGTGAGCGGGTGTCTCATTGCAGTGGCTTCTCTTATTGGGGAGCATGGGCTCTTGGCACAAGGGCTTCATTAGTCACAACGTGTGGGCTCAGTTGTTGTAGTTTCTGGGGTCTAGAACACAGGCTCAGTAGTTGTTCTGCAGGGGCTTCATTGCTCCACAGCATGTCACATCTTCCTGGATCAGGGATTGAACCTGTGTCTACTGCACTGGCAGGTGGACTCTACCACCTATTCATGGGAGAAGCCCTGGGGTGGTCTTTTCATGTCTTCTTTAATTTCTTTCATAGTATTTTACAATTTTTAGTGTGCTAGTCTTTTACCTTCTTGGTTAAATTTATTCCCAGATATTTTATTCTTTTAGATGTTATTGTAAATGGAATTGCTTTCTTAATACTGTTGAGTTACTCATTCTTAATATTGTGATAATTATTATTATAGAAAATAAATAGCATATATTATCTTCATTCGATACTGTGCTAAGCACTTACGTGCTTTATCTCATTTATGTCTTTTTCTGTTCCTGTATTTCCAGCTTTTCTTTTTCTGCTAGATTCTTTCTTTAAACAGCTTAGATTTTTCTCATCTGAAAATTATTCTTCATCAACTTTATACTTCTGTCTCTCTCTCTCTTCTTCCCTTTATAACCAAACTGCTTGGAAAAGTTTACTATATTTGATTCTGTTTCTTTTCTTTTTATTTGTTCTCTTGTCTTTTCCAGTCTGATTTCTGGGTCTTGGCTGTGCCATTCACTTCAAGCTCTTGCGAAGTACATCAGTGCTCTCTCTGTGACAGAAGTCCTTAACACTGCATTCAACATAGTTAACCACTTCCTCCATCTTGAGATATTTTCCCCTTTACATTTGTAAAGTTATATTTACCTTGTTTTTTCTTCTCTGATTGCTTGTTCTTTGTCTTTGCTAGCTTATCCTACACTATTGTTTCTTTACTTACGGGAATTACTCCAGACTCTAGCCTATGTCCTCTTTATCTTCCATACTTTGGCCTGGGTGACATCTCATCTCTTTTCCCATGACTACAGTTTAACTCTGACAACTTCCAGGTTTAATCCTTAATACCAGATTTGCCATTAGAGCTATGGATTCACACATCCAACCATTGGCATCTTTATTGGGTTGTCTTATTGGTGATCCACACAGTCAAAGGCTTTGGCATAGTCAATAAAGCAGAAGTAGATGTTTTTCTGGAACTCTCTTGCTTTTTCGGTGATCCAGTGGATGTTGGCAATTTGATCTCTGGTTCCTCTGCCTTTTCTAAATCCAGCTTGAACATCTGGAAGTTCACGGTTCATGTACTATTGAAACCTGGCCTGGAGAATTTTGAGCATTACTTTGCTAGTGTGTGAGATGAGTGCAATTGTGCAGTAGTTTGAGCATTCTTTGGCATTGCCTTTCTTTAGGATTGGAATGAAAACGGACCTTTTCCAGTCCTGTGGCCACTGCTGAGTTTTCCAAATTTGCTGGCATATTGAGTGCAGCACTTTCACAGCATCATCTTTTAGGATTTGAAACAGCTCAGCTGGAATTCCATCACCTCCACTAGCTTTGTTCATAGTGATGCTTCGTAAGGTCCACTTGACTTTGCATTCCAGGATGTCTGGCTCTAGGTGAGTGATCACACCATCATGATTATCTGGGTCATGAAGATATTTTTTGTATAGTTCTTGTGTGTATTCTTCCACCTCTTCTTAATATCTTAATACCAAAGCCTTTGACTGTATGGATCACAACACACTGTGGAAAATTCTTCAAGAGATGGGAATACCAGACCACCTGACCTGCCTCTTGAGAAATCTGTATGCAGGTCAAGAAGCAAGTTACAACTGCACATGGAACAACAGACTGTTTCCAAATTGGGAAAGGAGTACGTCAAGGCTGTATATTGTTACCCTGCTTATTTAACTTATATGCAGAGTACATCATGAGAAATGCTGGACTGGATGAAGCACAAACTGGGATCAAGATTGCCAGGAGAAATATCAATAACCTCACATATGTAGATGACACCACCCTTATGGCAGAAAGCAAAGAAGAACTAAAGAGCCCCTTGATGAAAGTGAAAGAGGAGAGTGAAAAAGTTGACTTAAAACTCAACATTCAGAAAACTAAGATCATGGCATCTGGTCCTATCACTTCATGGCAATAGATGGGGAAACAGTGTCAGACTTTATTTTTGGGGGCTCCAAAATCACTGCAGATGGTGATTGCAGCCATGAAATTAAAAGGCACTTACTCCTGGAAGGAAAGTTATGACCAACCTGGACAGCATATTAAAAAGGAGAGACATTACTTTGCCAACAAAGGTCTGTCTGGTCAAAGCTGTGGTTTTTCCAGTGGTCATGTATGGATGTGAGAATTGGACTACACAGAAAGCTGAGCACCAAAGAACTGATGCTTTTGAACTGTGGTGTTGGAGAGGACTCTTGAGAGTCCCTTGGACAGCAAGGAGATCCATCCAGTCCATCCTAAAGGAAATCAGTCCTAAATATTTGTTGGAAGGACTGATGCTGAAGCTGAAACTCCAATACTTTGGCCACCTGATGTGAAGAACTGACTCATTGGGAAAGACCCTGATGCTGGGAAAGATTGAAGGTGGGAGGAGAAGGGGACGACAGAGGATGAGATGGTTGGATGCTGTCACCAACTCAATGGACGTGAGTTTGAGTAAATTCCGGGAGTTGGTGATGGACAGGGAGCCCTGGTGTGCTGCAGTCTATGGGGTCGCAAAGAGTTGGACACGACTGAGCGACTGAACTGACTGACTTATAGGTGAATTCAGGATCTTTCTTACTTATCTTCTCACTACTCTTCCTCCCTGCTCCCTTAATGGGGGAGAAAGTAAAATTTTCCAGTGTAGTTTATATGACGTTTCAGTGCATTCAGTTGAGTAAACTAGAAATTTATCAATCATTCTTGACTGTGTCCTCTTCCTCCTTACCCGTATCCAGTGAACCAAAAAGTTCTACGGGCTAAATCTTCTGATGGTCAGTTCTCATTCATTGCCAACAGCCTGGTCTGTGTGTTGCAGTCCTTCCTCCAATCTGAGGAGCAGGCCTGACTCTCAGTCCTGTGGTCTTTGGGTGTCAGCTTCTCATCTCTCATGAATCCTGGCTTAAACCAACAAGACATAGCACTCTCTAAATCTTTGTTTAGGGAAAAGAAAGAAGCTTTTGAGTAGAACACATAGTCTGCTGAAATGCAACTCTTCTGGTTACTAAAACTTAGCACATTCTTATCTAGGGTAATTTTGTTCCTTCTAGCCATATCTCTCAGTATCCCAGGAAAAGGAACAGTCTGCCCTGAAGATATATTGAAATTTCTATTACTTCATGCAAAAACAGCATCTGCTCAGAGTCCTAAGGGACATCTTGTTCAGAACTAGCTTTCTAACATTTCATTTTTCATGTGACTAAACCATTTCCAGTGAATACTAGGATTTCTGCATAGGTTCTTCTTAGAGCAGCAGTTCTTAACTGAAATAGTAAAGAAAAGGTATGGGAACCCCTGAAATTGTGGATCAGTGTGTGATATGGGACTTTACTTCTCTAAGCACCAATTTCCTCATCTGTAAAATGGGATTTATAATGGTATCTGTTTCATAGGATTATTGTGAGGATTAAATGGGATAATTAAATAGATGTAAAAAGCATAGCACAGTATCTGGTAGACAGCTATTTTAATATTATGTTAGAGATTACAATATATGGTAAAGGTAATAATGTCTAGAGCAACATACAGAAGAGGGGATTAGAGCACCTGTTATATATTTTCAAAGCATGTATAGAAAAATGAATAGTAGAGAGTCAGCCCTGGTATAAGGTGCCTTTATTTCAGCATCCTAAAGTCGCCATGACTGACAGGAGCTGAATTACAACTTTGAACAAGCAGTAGGGAAGCATGAAAAATTAATGGTTAGTAATATAAGAGGGTCTAAATTCACCTATAATTCAACTTAAGTGGGCATAGAAAATTTCTTTATTGAATCTATAGTAGCCTTGTGTTCTTTATGACACTCCTCCCGACCTGCCCAGCCCAATCCATGTCATAATAATTGCTGGAAATATCATAGGAACTAACCAAATACCCAATCTGTTCAAACCTTATTCTGATAGTTTAGACATTTCCTTCAAATAATCCTCAGTTCTCTTGAATAAGAATATTCAATTTCTTCCTCTCCGTGCTTCTCAAAGATAGCCTCTAGTGTATGTGGTGTTCCATTGTGCACCTTTATTGCATCACATGGAGTTGAGGAGAGGCTTCCTTGAGTTTCAGTTGGTTCTTGCATGTGACTGGCTGGAATCTGCTCTCCCTTTCCACCTTTCCCTCCTGGCCCCTGGTGTGAAGCCAGTATAGTCAATAGACTGGTCTCACTTTCAGTGTAGAGTGTGGAGGAGCTTTGCCTTCATCTCTTTTCCCTATTTGTCCTCACCTCGTCATCCTCATTCTCCAAGTGCAAGGAGTCCAATTAGTTGCTGTTCCCTGATCGTAGTTCTGTTCTTTCAGCAAGACTGCATGGACTTGTGTGGGTGTGAAGCCTCTGCACTGCAGTCCCCATTCTCTCTGCCCTCAGTGACACCTTTACTTATCATCCTCCTCCTAGGTCAAAACTCAAGAGGAAAACTGGGACACACATATTTCTTACTCTCTTTTTCCTCCTTTCTGCCATTTCTAGACCTGGAAAATGGTAGGCTTCCCTTTTACTTCCTTTTTTCAGTACTTCCAAAATTCCCTCTGGAAAGGGTACAATTTGGGGGTCTTCCCTGGTAACTCAGATGGTAAAGAATCTGCCTGCAATTCAGGAGACTCGGATTTGATCGCTGGGTGGGGAAGATTCTTTGGAGAAGGGAATGGCAACCCACTCCAGTATTCTTGCCTGGGAAATTCCATGGACAGAGAAGCCTGGTGGGCCATAGTCCATGGGGTCGCAAAGAGTTGGACACAACTGAGCAACTAACACACACACACACACACACACACACACACACAAGGTACAATTTTCATTTTATTATGAATTTGTCAGAGCCCAATACCTTTGTAAAACAAGAACTAGTAGAAAAATGAAATAAAAATGAAAATATACAATAAGTCTTTTAATTATTAGATTCAATAGACATAAAATTATTCTGTTGAATTGTTGTAAAAGGTTCTAAACACTTACTTTTAATTGCTGTACTTATCCATCACGGACCAGTAAGAAATAGCAGTACAGACCAGCCCACTTTGAGTTCATGGCCTCCTTCCAGATTGCTGCTAAGCTTTGGTGGTGGACAGTAACATCGTCTCTAAACCCCAGTAGAACACATGGGCCCTCTTGACTTGACTCTTAAGATGTGAATGGAAACTGAAGGAATTTGGAAAATACTCTTCAGAGGACCATGATCAGTCTTGAAAGACTATTCTCATGCTGCAAAATCTGAGTTTTGAATGCTGGAACCTGAGTATTACTTTTCTTTTTACATTTCTCCTGTGATAAATTCTAATATCCCTGTTGCAGATGGGTACCTTGGGTGGACTCATTGAAGGTAATGAACTCAGAAAGGCAAGAGAAAAGTGGATTTATAATTTTCATACTCTTACCCCTGTTACTATAATTTGTAACACAGGCGAAAAATGAAAAAAATACCTAGCTTTTCTAGTAAATGCTGATTTTTGCTGTGAGATTTTATTGCTCGAATGAAGGGCTAACATTATTTTCTTCCTTAATGGCCCCAAGCTTCATCTACTTGTTTTCTTTCTCTTTGCAACCAGGAAAGTAAATATTAAAATGATTATCTGCAAAAGTACTTAATGATGGCCATGTAGTAAAAGCAATAAGGTGATTTAAATTCCTGTTTTCTGTAGGAACTACAGTTAAAAACAGAAGAGAAAGATCTAAAACTGAAAGCTGAGGACCTTGATGCATTTAAGATGAAAAGGAGAAAAGGTTCGTTTGGAAGTATAGACCAACTCCAGGTTTGTCGATTCTATTTAGTGTTTCCTGGTTTCTTTTCGATTTGATGATTGTCTAAGCAGAGGTAAAAAGAGGTGGACTCTAAATGAAATCTTCAAACACTAGACTTTGCCACTGGAGTACAAAATTTCTAATATTTCTCCTGAAACTTTTCTGTTATTAAAATTAATTTCTCATCTAGAAATTTGCTGTACTTTTGTTTTGTTTTGAATTTATTTATTTTAAATTGAAAGATAATTGCTTTACAGTATTGTGTTGGCTTCTACCAAACATCAACATGAATGCTGTATTCTTACTTCAGTAGAAATGAGTTTATTTGAATGTTTGGAATGTAAACATGAAAACTAGATTGTGTTTATCCTTATGTCAAGACTGGTTTATTCCCCTGGAAACAGATATATTTCTAACAAAAAGAGCTCTCTACTCAAACACAACCAAATTGTATATGCACCATAAGTCATATATTAAAAAGCTATCATCTTAATGCCACATTTAAAAAATGAAATTCATAAATTAATATCAAAGTTCAAAAAACAAAATTTTTGTAAATTAGGAATCGCAGTACTAAAAGTCTTAAAAATTACTGTACTTAAAACTATAATTACCCTCAAATGCAAACGCATCAACCTAATTCTGAAAAAATTATTTGCTCTTCTTAAATCTTATATATTAATATTTTAACAGTAAGATTTAGGATATGCATGTGTTCTCAGTTATTTTACTAGTGCTTTTTAGAAATTAAAGAGCTTTCTCTCTGACATTCTTGGTAATAATATTTCTGGGTGGAAATATTATTGGAGGAGTAGAAGAGGTAGGAAAGCATAGAATAGTTAGCGCCACTTTACAAAATGTTAAGAATCTAAATTTAAATGAATACAAATAGGTTCTCACAGGCTGCGTTGACTTTGTTGGGTTAAAATAATAATAAACAAACAAACAAACAAAAAACCTTCCTGCTTTTTAGTGTTCTAAAACAACATTTTCCAGAATTTGACTCTAAAGAAGATTATAAACTAATCAATATGACTATCCAAAAAGCTTATAATAGCATCTTGTTTTGATATGAAACTCTTTTATAAGAAGAAAGTATTTAAAATTGGCACTGTGTGGTAGGGCTATTTACTGTAAGAGAGAAGAGACAAAGTAAGAAATTTTCAGAAAACTTACTAAGATACTGTGAATTGCACAGATCGTAATTTTATTATATCCAGTGCAGGAAAATTCATTCATTTATTATTGTTTTTCTAAAACACCTATTATGTCACTGCTGCTGCTAAGTCACATCAGTCGTGTCCGACTCTGTGCGACCCCATAGATGGAAGCCCACCAGGCTCCTCTGTCCCTGGGATTCTCCAGGCGAGAACACTGGAGTGGGTTGCCATTTCCTTCTCCAATGCATGGAAGTGAAAAATGAAAGTGAAGTCGCTCAGTTGTGTCCGACTCTTAGTGACCTCATGGACTGTAGCCTACTAGGCTCCTCCGTCCATGGGATTTCCCAGGCAAGAGCACTGGAGTTGGGTGCCATTGCCTTCTCCCTAAATAGCTTAAGATATGTAAAAAGCGAACAATCATACATACATACTTAAGGATGAAACATTTTAGTAAGCATGCATGACATCTAATAAAATGGCATTTGAGGGAAATTATTGCTTAAATTAAAGGAAAAAAATTGCTAAATTCCTGCCTGGGGATTAAATTGTGGTCTTGCATTAGTAAAGTAGGTTTTTGGATTCCCTAGCTTTTGGTGATACTTTGGAACCGTCCTACTTTTCCTGTTGATATTTCAGGCAAGCTCTCAGACGTTAAATAATCTGTGTGCAATGCTGGAGACCCAGGTTCGATCCTTGGGTCAGGAATACCCCTGGAGAAGGGAATGGCAACCCACTCCAGTATTCTTGCCTGGAGAATTCCATGAACAGAGGAGCCTACAGGTGGGCTACAGTCCATAGGGTAGCAGTCCATAGGGTAGTCACACAACTGAGTGACTAACACTTTTCACCTTCATTTTCTCAAATTTGAGAGGAAACTTAGTAAAATTCCCACTTAGATGGTAAAATATATTAATTCTAATATTATGTAAATAAAGTAGATCTGATTCATTTACTGGGCAAGTACTACACTCTAAACTACCCAACTAAAATGAAACTAAATTCTGTGGCAAACAATTTATTTTCTCATTATACAATTAATGTTACCTTCAATAAGGCAATTCCTACATAGCCTTTGGCCACAGTTGTTGTCTTTACAACAAAGTTCTCAAAAAAGGGCTTCCCTGGACCCGGCGGGCTACAGTCCGTGGGGACTCAGTGTCCGACGAGGCTGAGTGACTGAGCACAGCACAGCTCCCAGTCCTCAAAGCGCAGCTAGTGTTGCCTGCTCAGAGGCAGGCATTGGTGTCGCTTCCATTTCTCAGACAGAAGCGCTCCCACCCTTCATTTTTGCATGCATATACCTAGGAGTTAGCTGTATACGGCATTTACTATCAACAATCATCATTTTTTGGTTTCTCTTTTATTGGAGTGGAGCTTACAGAAGATCTCTTACTTAACTTTCAAACCCCAGTCAGTCAAGAAATGTTTGTAGAATATGTTTTAATTGCTAGTCTTCATAGGGTCTCATGTGTGGAGTTTCTAAGATATAGCTAGATATAACAAAACTAAAGTATTTCTGTCGTTGTTCTGGGATATCCTTACTGTTCTAGTAATTGTAGAGCTGCTATTTTAGGGTTTAGTATTATTCACATGTGCTGTTGCTTATAGGACCATACTGTCTAGGTCTGGATGAAAAACTTCAGAGCTCTGAACTCTGGATCTCACTTTGCCTTGGCCACTTTGCTCATTTTTTCTCATGCATATTCACTGTCTTATTGTCTTAATATAGATTTCTGGGAACAGGGTTTTTTTTTTTTTATCAAGTTTGAGAAGAACTGGAAAATAATACTATATTGATTTGTTTTCTTATTATTTAGGAAGCATTGCTTCATTACTCTGTCCCAGTGCAGATGGGCACTTGGTAGAGTCCATCTTGGACAGTTATTCCACTCACATTTTTGTTTGTACTTATTTCTAGGTACCCTTAGCTCAAGATAATACTGAGATGCTTGTTTTGGAATTCTTTACAGCTCAATTTATTTTGTAATTATTTGATGTTGACAGGTTACAATGCAGAGTAGATTTTCATGCCTTATCACCTATGTCTTTCCACTGTGGCTATTCATTTATTCACCTCCTTGGTTAATTGAATCAGAAATTCATTCAGTCATTCATATAACATTATATTGAAAGTCAGTCATGGGCAAGGCAGTATAGCAGGCACTGGGGCCAGAGAGGCAAAAAGCTTTGTCCCTGTAGTCAGGCAAGGAGCTCATTCATTAGTGCTGAGATGGAGGTAAGCACCTCTGGAACAGATAAGATTTCCAGCGTGTTCTCAGAACTGACTCTCAGTACATATAAAGAAAATTGTCAGCCTTAAAAATCCCAGACTCAAGCATTTTCAAGGAATAAATTTTAACTCTTTATAAAACAACACAGGAAGATGTTAACTTAGAACCACTTACTTCTTCACAATTTTGGACAGACACTGTTTTGTTATTCTCACTGTTCATTTAAGGTGTTCCAGATAGCTTTTAAATGTTCATTTAAGGTGTTTAGTTAGTCTGAAGTTATATTATTACCATATAAATTTTATGGTGAAGAAAAACAAATTGTAACATTTCTTTGGACTTTTAATGTAGAAATTGGACAAACAAAAGAAATGGTTAGATGAAGAAGTAGAGAAAGTTCTGAACCAACGCCAAGAATTAGACGAGCTGGAAGAAGACTTAAAGAAACGGGAGGCCATAGTTTCAAAGAAGGAGGCCCTGTTACAGGAGAAGAGCCACCTGGAAAGTAAGAAGTTGCGATCTAGTCAGGTATTCTATTTAATATGCTCTTTGACTCTGGTTGTAAGCCATATAAATTGAGATTTATTTTTCTGTAGGGTAAATCAAACCACTGTGAAGTTAGAAACCGGAAGAAAACTTTTCTGGTTTTCAGTGTATTTGGCTTATTAGTGCTTATTTAATGACCATCCGTAAAATCTATTGCAGTTTTGAAGTAAAATGTTCAGTGTTCTACCAAGTATGAGTTATCTATTATTAACTTTTGGTGATATTTAAAAAATTGTAGTGTGTTATACATAACATAAAATTTACCATTTTGACCATTTTAAAGTGTACAGTTCATCAGCATTAATTATATTCAGTGTTTACAACCATCACTATTATCTATTTCCAAACTTTTTATTATCCCAAACAGAAACTATGAAACCATTTAGAATAACTTGCCTGCCATTTCCTATGGAAGCCTCTATTATTGCCCTTAGTGGATATTTTAAAAATTATCTGTACCATTAGAGAGTGAACATTGGGTGAAGGTGGAGTGAACATTGGTAATCTGGAAGAACAGACTTGAAAATGATCCAACTATACTACTACTTACAATTCCTACAAAAGAAAGAAGACTTTGTATAATACAGATTTGTTTATTTTTCTACTTATAAAGACTTGAGTGTCTTTACAAAAATTTTTGTTGTAGGACTTGGGTTTTATGAGCCATTCAGATAAGTGGTTTTATGAAGGACTTTGCCTCAGTTTCAGGTTTTGAAAAATGACTGTAGAAGTATTATAAGGACCAGGAGAGGTTTTTTTAAATAATAGCAGTAGCAACAATAGCGTCTGAAAATAAAGCTGACTTGCCCTAGACTTTAAGAAAACTTTCTCTACAAAGAGAAAGACAAATCCCATATGATATCACTTGTATGTGGGATCTAAAATATGGCACAAATGAACCTATTTATAAAACAGAAACAGACTCATAGACTTGTGTTTGCCAAGGGAGAGTGGGGGAGGGAGAGGGATGGACTGGGAGTTTGGGGTTGGTAGATCCCAGCTATTATATTAGAATGGATAAACAATAAGATCTTAATGTATAGCCCAGGGAACTATATTCAATGTCCTATGATAAACCATTATGGAATATATAAAAAATAATGTATATATGTATATAACTGAGTCACTTTGCTGTACAGCAGAGATTGGCACAACATTGTAAATCAATTATACTTCAGTTTTTAAAAATTGTAAAAACTTTCTGCACAAACCTTTGCCTCCAGCTGACCTTGAGTCTGGGGTCAGTCATGGAATCATGGAATAAGCTCTGCCTCTTTATTAAAAAACCTGCCTTTCATCCAGCATAGATGTACCACTAGGTCTGGGGTGATTTTTTGACATGTTCTTAACTTCTCCACCTTAGTGTAACATGTGAACAAGATCTGCACTTACCTCTGCTCTGTCTTCTGTTTCCCAAACATGTCGAGATAGCTTTTAGCAGCAGGCTATTGGACACTGAGGTAGGGGCAGCCCTTCTAACCAGCCTAGTTGCTGGTGCTCCATCCAGGTAACTTGTCCACACTGGCTGTCAGGGTCAGGTTTTAGAAGCTGCCCGCCTTCCCGCAAAAAAGAAACATGTAATGACAGCAAAGAGGATTTACAAATCAATGTATCAAGTGAATAAATAGAAGAAAATACCTGGGACCTTTATGATACGTTCTATATCAAAAAAGAAAAAAAGAGAAAAAGAAAGGCGTGAGAAGGAAACTCTTATTCCTGAAATACATTTACTTTATGATGCAGGAAAAACAAAGAAAAGAAAATAGGTGTTTTCTAGTTTCAATGAGATGTAATATTTAGGAAGTAAGAACATACTGAGTAAGCATAGAGTGCAAATAAATGAAACCCACAGTAGATCATAGCAAAATTGATTCTTTGAAGATAGTTTTAATTAAACAGAAGAGAAACTTGAGACATATTTCAGAGTTCTTTTTGAACAAAGGATATTACAAAGGTAAAGCATATTACATATTTTTTTCAGTATTTAAGAAATACTATAAGATGTGATTGTATGCATTTCAGACAAGAAACACAGTATAAAAAAGCCTATATTAAGGCTTCCCTGGTAGCTCATTGGTAAAGAATCCACCTGCCAATGCAGTAGACACAGGTTCGATCCCTGGTCCAGGAAGATCCTACATGCCGTGGAGCAGCTAAGCCTGTGTGCCACAACTATTGAACCTGTACCCCATAGCCTATGAACTTCAACTTCTGCAGCCCACATGCTAAAGCCCGTGCTCCACAACAAGAGAAGCCACTGCAATGAGAAACCCTCACTCCACAGCTAGAGTGGCCCGCTGTCACTACAACTAGAGGAAAGTCCATTCAGCAATAAAGACCCAGCACAGCCAAAAGTAAATTAAAAAAAAAAGATTTATCTTAAAAAGTCTAAATTCATACCAAAAACAAATAAAATGAATCAAAGACCTAAATGTAAGTGCTAAAACTATAAACATCTTAGAAAGAAACAAAAGTATAACTTTTTGTGACCTTAGGTTAAGCAGTGGTTTATTGAATATTACACCTAAAACACAAACAACAGAAAAAATTAGATAAATTGGACTTTATCGATATTAAAAGCATTTGTAATGTAAAGAACACCATCCAGAAAGTGAAAAGATAACCCATAGAATGGGAGAAGGTGTTTGTACATCATTAAGTCTGTATTTAGAACTGATGTAGAACTCTTTAAAAGCTCAGTAATAAAAAGGCAACCCAGTTTAAAAATGGGCAAAGGATTCAGATAGAAATTTCCCCAAAGATTTGCGAATGGCACGTTGAAAGATGCTCAACATCATAGCCATCCTGTAAATGCAAATCAAAATTTAAATAAGATACTGCTTCATACCCACTAGGATGACTATAATCAGAAACATAATTTTAGTGAGGATGTGAAGGAATTGGAACTCTTACACATTGCTGGTGGGATTGTAAAATGGTGCAGTTACTTTGGATAACATGTTGAACATAGAATTACCAAATGACCTAGCATCCACTCTAGGTGTACATTCAAATCAAGTGAAGACATAAGTGCACACAAAAACTTGTATATGAATATTCAAAACAGTATTATTTGTAATAGTAAAAAAAATGGAAGCAATCCAGTGTCCTTCAACTGATAATGTATAAACGAAATGTGATACACATTCATATAATGGAATATTATTCAACAGTAGAAAGGAATGAAGCACTGATGCGTGCTACAACATGGATGAACTCTGAAAACATTATGTTAAATGAAAGAGGTAAGTCATAGTAGACAATTCCATAGAGACAGAAAGCAGAATACTGGTTACTTAGAACTGGATCCGGGCTTGGCGAGGAAGTAGAATGAGTGCTAGTGGGCATAGGGTTTCTTCTGAGAGACTGATAAAAATGTTCTAAGATTGATTATGGTAGTGGTTGCACAAGTTTGCAAATATAGTTAAAACCATTGAATTATACACTTTTAATTGATGTATATGAACTATATTTTAGTCAAGCTATTACTGAAAAAGACCTATAAACACATAAAGGGAAAAAACAGTAGGGGAGATGACAGAAGACAAAAGGTTACCCAAAAAATCTAAGCTGGAAAGCAGATAGATAAGTGGTTACTGGCTTAGCAGAACAGAAAAAGCTGAAATCCAAGTGCCTAGATGAGGGACACCAGTGAGAGTCAAGCCTTTAGCTTTCTTAGTAACAGCTTCACAAGCTATAAATCACAGAAACATGAAAAAAAACTCAGAAATGAAGGGACCATGAATTTTAGAAGGGAGGAGTGAGGCCTGAGAATGAAAACAGGGCATGGTCAGGAAACCATCCTTTTCTAATTCTGGACTAGATGATTTATTTTCTGAAGATTGAGCCAAGTACAGCAGAGGGCTGGGGTAAGTCAAAATAAACAGGGAATGAATGAAAGTCTGAATCCTGAGATATCCATTTCCTAATCCCTTCATATATCCCTAAATGCAGGCAGCCAGACTTAGACTTCCCAGCAGAAGATTGGTAGATTTTGCTGAAACAGTCCCAGGAAAAAATACCCTAAAAATTTACATTTGGGAGACCCCAACTAAGTGTCCAGGTTCCAGGTATATCCTACTGTCATAAATCTTAACCCACCACAGTATCAGCATTTTAATACCTGACTCTTAAATATGATGGAGATCTCAGGAATGCTACTAACATTAAAGATGGAGGCCAAAACAAAAGAAAAATAAAAAAGGTGATCAGAGAAATTAGAGATAGAACAAGGAGCTGAAAAAACTTTAAAAATCTTAATATGCTCAAGGTGGTAAAAGCTGATACTCCCATCCATAAAGCAAGAACTGCAGGCTGTAAAACACATGAAAGAACTTTTAGAAATTAAAAGCTCTGAAGGATAATGTTAAGAAACATCTCAGAAAGTAAGTAGAAAATAAGAGGAATAAAATTTAATTGACAGATAAACCCACAAAGTCCATCATCCAAGTAACAGGAATTCCAGAAAGAGAAAACAAAGGAAACAGGAGAAGATTATCAAAGACATAATACAAAAAACTGCCAACAGTGAAGATATGAAACTCTGGGTTGAAATAGTTTATCAAGAGCATAGCAAAGACTACCAAAAGCATATCATTAGATAAATCTTAAGAGTCAGAATGGCACTGGAGTTGTCAACCTTCTTCATTAGAAGATGTGAAGCAGTCTTAAAACTCATAAGGAAAATGATATCCAAACAAAGATTCTCTTTTAGACTAATATAAATTAAATGGGAAGGTAGAATATAGACATTTTCAGGTGAAAAAAATTATAACCTAGCCTGTCTCATGAAACTACTAGAGGATGTGCTCCTTAAAATGAGGACACAAGCTGTGGAAAAGAAAGACTTAGGACCCAGAAAATGTGCTCTTAACTGGAAATTTTCAATAGTACCAAAGGAAGTCCAGGAAGAACTATAGTCTAGTTTGGAGCAGGAGGATGGAGACTCTAGGCAAAATGTTTCCAGAAGAGAAGAGAATGAAAATATTCCCTGATTAAGTTTTGATCAACTGAAAAAATAATGTTGAGAGGAATTTTATAGTTCTGTTGGAAAAGAATTAGTTACAAGGTAACCAAAAAAAAAAATCGTTCCAGGTGGAAATATGATCATTTTGTCCTAGATAGTTCAGTTATGAATAATATTCACAAAGTCATGTAAACTATTGATTTAAATAAAAACTATAATAAAACTTAAGTTGGGAGAATATAAGGAGGGGAAATATAGACAAGGAGGCATAAGAGTGCTTAATCTTATCTTTCGTAACAGACAACCAGTAGACAGTATCTAAAACTGGTAGTGTTATTTAGAACTTGGACATAAACCAGAAGAAATAGCTTGAAAGGTTAAAGATGGTCATTTCTAGGGAGCAGGAATCAGAGAAAGGGTGGCGTAGGAGACTACTTTTTTAAAAAATTATAAACCTTATGCTAGTATATGCTGCTGCTGCTGCTAAGTCGCTTCAGTCGTGTCCGACTCTGTGCGACCCCATAGACAGGCAGCCCACCAGGCTCCCCCATCCCTGGGATTCTCCAGGCAAGAACATTGGAGTGGGTTGCCATTTCCTTCTCCAGTGGTAGTATATACATGTAATTATTTTGATGAAATACCAAGACCAGGCACAGCCAATAAATAATAAAAACATTTTTTTTAATCTCCATTTAAAAAAGACATTCAACTTAAGACTTAGAAAATGAAGCCTCCCCCACCCCAAAAAAAAATCCATGGGAGAAAATAATAATGTAAGAGCTAAAAATATTTTCACATAGTAGTTTTCTCTCTTTTTTCCTAATTTATTTATAGTCTGTATTTCTAATAACTGACCTTAGGGTATCTGGTTGATTATCTTTTTAGGCTTTGAACACAGACAGTTTAAAAATATCAACTCGCCTGAACTTGTTGGACCAAGAGTTGTCTGAAAAGAATGTGCAGCTCCAGAGCAGCACAGCTGAGGAGAAAATAAAGATTTCAGAACAAGTACAAGCCCTCCAGAGAGAAAAGGATCAGCTGCAGAGACAAAAAAACAGTGTGGATGAGAAACTTAAAAATGGTACTGTGTTGTCACCTGAAGTAAGTCAGTATGCTTTGGAACTGGAAGTACTGTATGATGGATCACTTGGATGATTTCCTTCACCTTTACTACCCAAACATAAAAACGATACACCTGATCAACTTTGTTTCCTTGAGACTTTGTCAGATGTACTGAGTTTCTTTGTCACCTGTTTGGTGCCATAAGCCAGGCTTGACTAGAGACTGTGATGTCCTCTCATGGAGGTCCATGAATGTGGCCCCTTCCTAGCATTGCCAGGGATAGGGAGACTCACACTTGCCTTGAGTATGGCCTTTCTCAGCTGAGGTTTTCACAGAACACAGAAAATGATTTGAGGGACTCTTTCTCATTTCTTCTAAAGAGGGTACCTTTTCTTTCTGCATCTTTCTTGGGTGATACTTGGTAATTCATCATCTATAACAAAGGCCTAGAGCATTAAGGGTTAATTGTTTTAGAAAGTACGGGAGCATTGTTCCACACTAAGTCCTCCAATAGAAATACCTTTTAGGAGTTTTCATTTAGGGGAACATGTGGCTTCTCTTCATCATTATTTTTTTAACTATGTAAAAGACGTTGCATTTATTGGCTACCAAATTGTCCCAGACTTTGTCTTTTTTCAAAATTTTATTTCAGTTGGCAGTGGTAGCCATAACTTATTATTTTATCAGATGAAGATGAACTTTTGAGCCTGGATTTTCTCTGCAAATATTTATGGTCAATGTCCAAAGTAAGGGAAAGTTACTAACAAAAAGTAAGTGGCTGGGAATCACCTTGCTGTATCTTGTAGTGTTTTAGATTTGAGCAAGTATGAGAAGAAGTTGAAGGGTTGGTTAAGAAGCAACAAGGGAGAGGATTTAATGACATTATTATTCATTGAGTTGATGAAAGAAATTGAAGACAAACTTGACTGGAGGTTATGTGACATCATGAGCTTCTACTGCCCTATTTTATAACTTAATTTGGGTAGCTTTGCCAAGGACCACAGAATGAGGTTTTCCTCTCAAGGCTGTCAAAGTCAACCTCCAGCCCTGCAGAGCCAAAGGTCTGAGAGGCTAAAATTCAGCAAAACATTTGAGCATTTAAGGAATTCTTGAGTGCCCAGGACAGTTCCTGGGCCCTATGGAAGAAACGATAAAGTGGAAAACATTTTGCTTCTCTTGAGGAATTCTACTCCATCTGAGGAGAAGAGAGAGAAAGATGAGAAAACTCTAAATCTTGATGAATATAAAAATCAAGTTATAGATAATGTAATAAAGCTATTTTGCTGTTTAGTTACTAAGTCATGCCCGAATCTTTTGCAACCCCATAGCCTGTGGCCCGCCAGACTCCTCTGTCAGTGGAATTTCCCAGGCAAGAATACTGGAATGGGTTGCCACTTCCTTCTCCGGGGAGTCTTCCTCACCCAGGGATCAAACCCACGTCTCCTCATTGACAGGCAGAGTCTTTATCACTGAGCCACCAGGGAAACCTAATAAAGCTATACTTAATACATTATTTATCCAAAGCAATGCAGTGATCATTTGGTGGAAGATTGAATTAAGGCAGCATTGGTGAATCAGAATCTTGAGCTGGATTATGAAAAACATGGTATGTATTGATAGATATAAGAAAGAAGGTCATTTTAGATGGAACACTGTTAAATAAGGCATAGAGATAGGAATGAGCAAATTATGTTTGCAGAGTGGTAGAGTGTCCATTTTTAATTTTTATTTATTTTTTAATACAGTTTTTAAAGGTACAGTTACTATCAAATATTGGCTATATTCCCTGTGTAGTATAATATATCCTTGTAGCCTCTCTTACTCCCAGTTGATTGTGCCTCCTACTCCCCAGCCCCTACTATGTGCCCTGCCACTGGTAACCACTACGTTGTTCTCAGTATCTGTGAGTCTGCTTCTTTTTTTGTTGTTATATTCACTAGTTTGTTGTAAGTTTTAGATTCTACGTATAAGTGATACAGCATTTGTCTTTCTTTGTCTGACTTACTTACTATAATGCCCTCTAGGTCCATCCTTGTTGCTGCTGCAAATGGCAAAATTTTGTTCTTTTTTATGACCAAGTAGTATTCCGGCACCCCACTCCAGTAGTCTTGCCTGGAGAATCCCATGGATGGAGGAGCTTGGTAGGCTGAAGTCCATGGGGTTGCTAAGAGTCAGACATGACTGAGCGACTTCCCTTTCACTTTTCACTTTCATGCATTGGAGAAGGAAATGGCAACCCACTCCAGTGTTCTTGCCTGGAGAATCCCACGGATGGGGGAGCCTGGTGGGCTGCCATCTATGGGGTCTCACAGAGTCGGACACGACTGAAGCAACTTAGCAGCAGCAGCATTTCTTTGTGTATATATACCACATCTTTATCTATTCATCTGTTAATGGACACTTAGGTCACTTCCATACCTTGGCAGTTGTAAATAAACCTGCTATGAACATTGAGGTGCATGTATCTTTGCAAATTAGTTTTTCTTCCCAGATACGTACCCAGGAGTAGAGTTGCTGGGTCATATAGTAGTTCTTTTTTAGTGTTTTGAGAACCCTCCATACTGTTTTCCACAGTGGCTGTGACCAGTTTACATTCCCACCAACCGTGTATGAGAATTCACTTTTCTCCATATCCTCACCAACATTTGTTATTTGATGATGGCCATTCTGACAGGTGTGTATCACACTGTGGTTTTTTATTTGCATTTCCCTGATGATTAGCAATGTTGAGTATCTATCTTCTCATATACCTGTTGGCCATATGCATTTCTAGAGGGTCAGTTCTTATCTTCAAGAAACATTTGAGTTTCTATTTTATGAGGAATTCTGTAACTAAAAACACTGTAATGTTTTGTGGTGAAAATACAGCACAATGCATGATACTTATTTGGCAGCTACCATGGATTGGTTTGAGGGAAGGGTAGAAGAATGGTAATGTCCATTAGACCCAAATAGCATAGTAAGATCTTAGAATATGATGAAGTCCAAGTTATACTATTTCATTTAAAATGAGTGATTTCTATTGTATTATATCTAGGAAGAACATGTTCTTTTCCAACTTGAAGAAGGGATTGAAGCTTTGGAAGCCGCAATTGAACACAAGAACGAAAGTATCCAGAGTCGCCAGAACTTGCTCAGAGCTTCATTTCAAAACCTCTCTCATAGTGAAGCAAATGTCTTAGAAAGACTAATTTGCCTGAGTCCTGTTGAGATTAGAGCTATTCTTCTCAGATATTTCAATAAGGTTTGTTTTTCAGGGACAGAGGGTTTTCTTACAAATAGGGATCAAGATGGGTATACAGCTCACATATATGTAGACTTTACAGTACTGAATGTTGTCATCTGAAATCTTTGTGCTTATCCAAGTATTGTAGGCCTAAATTTTAGTGAGGTTCTTAAAACTGAAGGGTCGCTTGAAAGGAGGATGTTTTTTGAAATAGTTTTTTTAAAATCCAAAGAATTTAATCCAGATATTCTTCAGGCACTATTAGTTTGATGTTTTCTAGATTTGGTTGTTCCTACTTAGCATTCATGAAAAATCAAGGGGCCCTCCAGATTTGGATTCCCTTTCCTTCATTGCTGGGTAGGGGTACCTATACTTTCTCATCATACTCTATGAACTGAAATAGAGATGAAATGGTACATCAGTGACAAAGATAGTGATCAATTTTAGCATTAATCTGGGTGT
>SJYQ01096361.1:424247-434581 GCA_006410935.1 Redunca redunca
TGTGCTTAATATAAATTAAGATATTTTATACAGATTTGACAGTTTACTGATAGAGATTTCATAACATTGAAAATTCATAACATTAAAAATTATATCTGTCTTTTCTCCAATGTCTTCTCTTAATATATATATTATGAAATGTTAAGCAAGTAGATTAGTTTTTTCTCTGAAAAATATATTCAGTTTAAGATAATATACAATTAATGAAAAATAAAACACTGAAGTTTTAAAATAAAGTTCTAATTCTGTGAGACAAGTGAAATAAAGATGAACAAATTAATAGAAGTGTTATACACAGCCCGCCTCTTGGATAATGATTATCAGAATGATTACACTTCTATCATTAATGTGAGTGCATCCCATCACTGGGTGTTTGGAGGGCAGAAATAATGGTACATATCGTCTGAGGCTTTGATACAGATAACTCTTTTGTGGTGGTCTTAGTGCAAGGGCCAAGGCCAGTGGATTTTTCTGATCTTAAGAACCTTGATAGAAATTAGTATTTTTCTAGAGAGAAGGTCTTCACATTATTAACAAGTACTGTGACACAGATATTGTCTGAAGTGTTTTTACTTTATATCAGTGCAGAGAGGAACCCATTGGACTAAAAGTACAGTCTCAGGCCAAACTATTTATAGCTGAAAAAATTCTGTCACTTATTTATAACATTCACTTTGGAGTTAAAAATGAGAATAATCTAGATGTTACAAGAGTCTTTAGAATTCTTGATTTTTTTTTTGACTGGGAAAATAGTATAGGATTACAAATGTAAACTACAAAGATTATGTCTAAGAAATGATGGAGGGGTGATGGTTAGACCAACATTATATTTATTTATTTATTTATTTTTGGAATTTATTTATTTTTTGTATTTATTTTAATTGGAGGTTAATTACTTTACAATATTGTATTAGTTTTGCCATATATCAACATGAATCCGCCACAGGTATATATTTAAAATGAAGTTGTTACCAGTTCAGAATCCCAACAAATTAAAAAGGCTGTTAGGTTATTTTGTGGGTTTGTTACAGAGCATTTGCCTAGTTATACCATGGTGATTAAGGGCGTTCATCTTTATAAAGTCTAAGGAAAAGTAAATTAATCTATTATATTAGGCTGTCCTGTCTAAGACAGTTAAAAGGTCAAAAAATGTCTTTGCTAGGTGGTTAATTTGCGAGAAGTTGAACGGAAACTAAAGTTACAGAATGAAGAAATTAAAATGAAAGTTCTAGAACGGGATAATGTGGTTCGTGAGTTAGAATCTGCACTGGAACATCTGAAATTTCAGTGTGACCGGAGACTGATCCTCCAGCAAAAGGAACACGAGCAAAAAATGCAGCTGCTGTTACATCATTTCAAAGGTAACTGCCCCTTCTCATCAGCTGTGTGAAGATGATGTAGAGGAGGGGGATCAGGAAAGGAACTGGGTCAGTTAAAGCCTAACATGCATAAAGAATTACTACTAACACATGTTTTGTGCTTTGTCTAGTTTGTGCTTTGTGTTTTGTGCTTTGTCTAGTTACTGTATAGGAATGTGGGATGACATCTGGCTTGGTGACATATAGCTGAAAAGTTCCCAATTTCTAGGATATAGAACCTTGATATTTAAATCACTTTATAAAATTAAAGTGATAGGTTCTGTAAGATTTCTGGTTATAGTTCTCCTTTTAGTTATATCAGTTGTAAATTTTATGCATTAAAGATTATAGCTTAGGTCAAAATTAGTCTACCATTGATGGGCACATACTGTTTCTTAGCACATAATAGTTTAGTTCAGCTGTCAACTGTGGTGTGGAAAGACTTGTCATAGCAGTTGGTCTTCACAATACCTGGGCTTATGACTGGTACACAGACAGTTCTTATGGCAACAAAATCACTGCCTGGTGATACTTCAGTGCCTGAATACTTCAGTTCAGACAGCTTAGCTGTTGAGTCTTCATTCTCGTGAATCTAGAGCTGGAAATGTGGTAAAAGGGATCCGGAAGAAGCAACCCAAGTAAGCACAAAATTGGAAAATCTATGCATTGGAGTGTTGAGGCAGTCTGCCTGTAAGTTAAATTTTATAACCAATTAATTAGCAACTAGTTGCCTGATGACAGGACTTCCTTGACTGGATTCCATACGTTATTTCATTCAAACATGTTCTCTTTACATCATGTTATTCTGTATTAGTCTCTAAAAGTGATCTTTTAATAGAATTTTTAATATGTTTTTTCAAGTGATTGGCATTTTACAAAAAAGCTCATGCTTTAGCCAAATGAGAACATTTTAAAAATCATTCATTACTATAGCTGGGACAAGTTTTTCATAACTAAGTTGTAACTGAAAATATTTATGTAGGAAACATTCTGTGCAAAAGATGGGAATACCAGGCTACATTACCGGTCTCCTGAGAAACCTATATGCAGGTCAAGAAGCAACAGTTAGAAGTGGACATGGAACAACAGACTGGTTCCAAATAGGAAAAGGAGTACGTAAAGGCTGTATATTGTCACCCTGCCTATTTAATTTATATGTAGAGTACATCATGCAAAATTCTGGGTTGGATGAAGCACAAGCTGGAATCAAGATTGCTGGGAGAAATATCAACAACCTCAAGTATGCAGATGATACCACTCTAATGGCAGAAAGTGAAGAGGAGCTAAAGAGCCTCTTGATGAGGATGAAAGAGGAGAGTGAAAAAGCTGGCTTAAAATGCAGCATTCTGAAAACTAAGATCATGGCATCTGGTTCATCACTTCATGGCAAATAGGTGGGGAAACAATGGAAACAGTGATAGACTTTATTTTCTTGGGCTGCAAAATCACTGTGGATGGTGACTGCAGCCACGAAATTAAAAGATGCTTGCTCCTTGGAAGATAAGCTATGACAAACCTAAACAGTGTGTTGAAAAGCGGAGATAATTGCTTTGCCGACAAAGGGATGGGTCCGTATAATCAAAGCTGTGGTTTTTCCAGTAGTCACGTATGGATGTATGAGTTGGACCATAAAGAAGGCTGAGTGCCAAAGAATTGATGCTTTTGAATTGTGGTGCTGGTGAAGACTCTCAAGAGTCTCTTGGACAGCAAGGAGATCAATCCTAAAGGAAATCAACCCTGAATATTCATTGTAAGAAATGATGCTGAAGCTGAAGCTCCAATACTTTGGCCACCTGATGCAGAGCTGACTCACTGGAAAAGACCCTGACACTGGGAAAGATTGAAGGCAAAAAAAAAAGAAGGGGGTGACAGAGGATGAGATGGTTTGATGCCATCAGTGATTTAACAGACATAACTTTGAGCAAACTCTAGGAGATAGTAAAGGACAGGAAGCCTGCATGCTACAGTTTATAGTGTCGCAAAGAGTCAGACACAACTGAGCAACTGAGCACAGGACCATTTTCTAGATTTACCAGCAGGAGAGAGTAGGTCTGAAAGTGTATTTCTGAAGATGAGTAAAGTGAATTTTACTGGTTGTAGAATATAACTCAAAGAGGACTGTTGTAAACATGCCTAAATATTAGAAGTTTTAAGTTATACTGTGGCATAAAGTAGAGGTTTACTTATGGCTTTTTCCCCTCTTCTCTTTTCCTGGTGATTTTTCCTTTGTAATTTAATCTTTCAGCCTCTTCTGACAGGTTTCTGGTTTTTCTGGTTGTATATTTTTTTTTTATTTTCAATTTTCTTGGCCACACCAGAAGGTATGTGGGATCTTAGTTCCCTGACCAGGAATGGAACCCACGCCCAGTCTTTTGTTCCTTAAGCTGCTGCTGCTGCTAAATCACTTCAGTCGTGTCCAACTCTGTGTGACCCCATAGACGGCAGCCCACCAGGCTCCCCTGTCCCTGGGATTCTCCAGGCAAGAACACTGGAGTGGGCTGCCATTTCCTTCTCCGATGCATGAAAGTGAAAAGTGAAAGTGAAGTCACTCAGTCGGGTCCGACCCTTAGCGACCCCATGGACTGCAGCCTACCAGGCTCTTCCATCCATAGGATTTTCCAGGCAAGAGTACTGGAGTGGGGTGCCATTGCCTTCTCCATTTTTTTCTTAAAGCATTGCATTTATTTTTTTAAAAAATTAATCTTTTATTTTTGGTTGCACTGGGTTTTTGTTGCTGCACAGGCTTTCTCTAGTTGCGGAGATTAGGGGCTACTCTTCATTGCGATGTGGCAGGCTTCTCGTCACAATGGCTTCTGTTGTTGTGGAGCACAGACTCTAGGCGCAGGGGCTTCAGTAGTTGCAGCACACCAGCTCAGTAATGGCAGTTGGCAGGCTCTAGAGCACGTGCTCAGAAGTTGTGGCACATGGTGTTAGTTGCTTCTCGGCATGTGGAATCTTCCTGGACCAAAGATCGAACCCATGTTCCCTGCATTGGCAGGTGGATTCCTGTCTACTGTGCTACCAGGGAAGTTCCCTGGTCGTATATTTCTTGGGCCTATAAACCTTAGGCTTATGACTTTTGTATATCCATAGTTCCTGATATAAACTTTGAGACACTGATGCAGCTAGACAAAGTTCCAAATGTAGACCTTGCTTCTAATGTTCTGAGGATAAATTTAGTTAGTAACTACTCAAAAAGTGCTTATGAATCATGAAAAATACATAGTTTTAAGGGTTAGGATGGGGAAGGGCTCATCCTACTTTGAAAACCATTTTACAGGCAGTAGAATCCATATTGTAGCTGAAAACAAATCCATTCAAGGAACAGATAAACATGTAACATACTTCTCATCCTTTAAATAGAGTCTGGGAGCTCTCTTAGTATTTTCAGTCATTTATTTTAAACTGATTTTAAATGTAAATTTCTGTTTTATAGAGCGAGATGGGGAAGGCATTGTGGAAACTTTAAAAAATTATGAAGATAAAATCCAGCAGCTGGAAAGAGATCTATATTTCTATAAGAAAACCAGCAGAGATCTGAAGAAGAAACTCAAGGAACTGGTAGGGGAAGCAATTCAGCGGCAACTAGTACCATCAGAAAGTAAGAAATTTAGCATTACCTGTTGCACCAACACCATAGCACGGTTTGCCATGGAGCCTCTCTCAACTGATGGATTATTTAGAATTCTGTCTCTGTAACAAAAATAGTTGTCTAGTCTATGTGTAAGACAGAACCACTGGATAAAAGAATAAAAGAACAAATGTATATGTGTGTAGGAAATGATCATTTATTGGATTGTCTACCATGGACCAGGGGTTCCTATATTTTCTAACTCACTAAAATTCTTAAAATAACCCTAAATATAGGATAGCTGTTGTTTTCCTGTTTTATAGGAAATGAAGCCTTCTGATTATCATTAAAAGTAAAAAGAGAATAATAAAGGTAAAATAATATCGTATGTATTTCTAAGATCACTGAGGTTTTTCCATATTCTGACCTCTGGAAATTCGAAAATATAATAAAACCATTGTTGAGACTAGGATGTTTTCTTGCATAATTATATGTAGATATGTAGAAATACCACTTTCCTCAATGAAATGATAAAACATGACAAAGAACTTTGCAAAAGCAAAAACTGCCATCAAGGTGATATATCTATGATTAAAACATATTGTCTTTAAGCCCACCAGTAGAGAGCAACCAATATCTCTAAAATAATATATTCTCTTTTTATAAAAAAATTAGCCTTCCTTTAGAGAAAGTATTCTTCTAATAAGTTAAGAATGGTTTTGAAAGTTGACTTTACAGTCTTTTTTAGAAACACAACTACTTTGTACCTGTAAAGAAAACTATTGGGTTGTTAAAAAAATTTACTTAGGTTTTTCTGTACCAGCTTATGAAAAAACCTGAACAAACTTTTTGCCCAACCCAGTACTTAAAGATGATTACAAGAGGTAAACAGTATACCTGAAACTAATATAATGTTATATATCAATTGTATTTCAACTTAAAAGATAATTATAAAAACTGAAACCATAAAAAATAGAGTCCAGTAGAGAATGATATATGTGTACAATGAAAAGATGTGTGCTGAATATATAATGTAAGCAGAATTAACATAGTTTTAAATCTTAAAACTCAGTAATATTTTATTTTTCTGTTACTGTTATTTTGTTTTTTAATTAATTTATTTAATTGGAGGCTTACTTTATAACATTGTAGTGGTTTTTGCCATACATTGACATGAATCAGCCATGGGTGTACGTGTGTTCCCCATCCTGAACCTCCCACGTCCCTCCCCATCTCATCCAGTGCACCAGCCCAGAGCACCCTGTCTCATGCATTGAACCTGGACTGGAGATCTATTTCACATATGCTGTATACATGGTGCTGTATATTCAGTGCTGTTGTGTCAGATCATCTCACCCTCGCCTTCTCCCACAGAGTCTAAAAGTCTGTTCTTTACATCTGTGTCTCTTATGCTGTCTTGCATATAGGGTCATCATTACCATCTTTCTAAATTCCATATATATGCATTAATATCCTGTATTAGTGTTTTTCTTTCTGACTTACTTCACAGTGTATAATAGGCTCCAGTTTCATCCATCTCATTAGAACTGATTCAAATGCATTCTTTTTAATAGCTGAGTAATACTCCATTGTGTATATATACCACAGCTTTCTTATCCATTCATCTGCCAGTGGACATCTAGGTTACTTCCATGTCCTGGCTATTGTAAACAGTGCTGTGATGAACATTGGGGGACACGTGTCTCTTTCAATTTTGGTTTCCTTGGTGTGTATGCCCAGCAGTGAGATTGCTGGTCATATGGCAGTTCTATTTCCAGTTTTTGAAGGAATTCCACACTGTTCTCCATAGTGGCTGCACTAGTTTGCATTCCCACCAACAGTGTAAGAGGGTGCCCTTTTCCCTGCACCCTCTCCAGCATTTATTGTTTGTAGACTTTTTGATAGCAGCCATTCTGACCAGCGTGAGATGGTACCTCATTGTGGTTAAAACTCAGTAATATTTTAGAAAAGTAGTTCTAATGCTACTTTATATTTATTGTATGTATTATTTATAGGCATTTTCCTAAACAGTTCTATTTAGTCCTAAACTTGGTAAACTGGTATATGCTAACCCCATTTTTAGATGTGGGAATTAAAACTTAGCATGGCCCAGTGACTCCAAATCAGACCAGTAAATAGAACATGGTCTAAGGTCCCTCTTCTAACTCCTGGTTCTGTGTTCTAGTAAAAAGTCATTTTAGGATAGAGATGTGATACAAACATTACCAATTCTGCCAAAGAGACCAACCTTTCTGATTTCAGTGTAGTAATACAGAGGTATTTACTCATATAAGTAAAACATTTACTTGAAATTCTTCCTGTGACATATAGCTGAACCTTTTACTTGAAATGCTATCTGCAAAAAATTAAAGTGTAAACAGGTATTAAGTAGGGAACAAAGCAATTAGCGTAAAGCCATTTTGCTTTAAAAATACACTTTCAAATTTGAGATATCTGAAATTAGCTGTTTACTGTTTAAATGGCCCATTTTTATACTCCTGAGTCCACTAGACATCTCTTAAAATGACAGTGTGGTGTATGGTGGTAAACAGGCTTAAAAAACCTAGATTTTCATCATGCTCTTTAATGAAACAAACACAAAAAGCTAAAAAAAAAAGGTTAAATAATCTTGGAGATGTGTAAAGTGAGGATAACTCATATTTTACCAACTTACCTGGGAAGTCTAGTCTTTTTTTTTTGACCTTGTAACTTGCAGGATCCTAGTTCCCTGACCAGGGATCAAACCCAGGCCCCTGGCATTGAAAACTCAAAGTCCTAACCACTGGACTACCAGGGAATTCCTGGAGGTAGATGTCTTAATGATGTTGAACATGTTATCTCAGCTAATTTGCTATTTCCCCTAGAACCATCTTAAATGTCTTTAGTTTTAGCCATAAAAAGTAATATATAGTCATTATAGAAAACTTTGAAAATATAGAAAAAAATCAGAAAAAATCACCCACAGTTCTACCCACAACTATTAATATCTCAGCATAATTCTTTTCAGTGATCTCCTTATGCTTTAAAAAAAATTCATTTGGATTAATATTGGTAAAATAGCTTGTACTATATCCTATTTCAAAATGCTGCTCTAATATAATGGAACCCTTCTCCATGTTCCAACATGCTAGAGGCTGTTCACTTTGGAGACCTGCTGCGGATATGGGTACGGCCTGGCATGAGATTTTTTTAAATGAGACTGTTTGAATTATAAAATATAGCTGTTTAAGTATATCAAATTTTGAGTTCCCTAAGCTATAGAGTTTGTTTTATTAGCTCTTTTTTGAAAAATAAATATTTATTTTAATTGGAGGCTAATTACTTTACAATATTGTATTGGTTTTGCCATACATTGACATGAATCCACCATGGGTGTACATATGTTCCCCATCCTGAACCCCCCACCTCCCTCCCCATCCCATGCCTCTGGGTCATCCCAGTGCACCAGCCCCGAGAATCCTGTATCATGCATCAAACCTGGACTGGCGATTTGTTTCACATATGATAATAAACATGTTTCAGTGACGTTCTCCCAAATCATCCCACCCTGTCCCTCTCCCACAGAGTCCAAAAGACTGTTCTATACATCTGTGTCTCTTGCTGTCTCACATACAGGGTTATTGTTACCATCTTTCTAAATTCCATATATATGCGTTATTATACTGTTTTGGTATTTTTCTTTCTGGCTTACTTCACTCTGTATAATAGGCTCCAATTTCATCCACCTCATTAGAACTGATCTAAATGTATTCTTTTTAATGGCTGAGTAATACTCCATTGTGCATTTGTACCACAGCTTTCTTATCCATTCATCTGCTGATGGACATCTAGGTTGCTTCCATGTCCTGGCTATTATAAACAGTGCTGCGATGAACGCTGGGACACATGTCGCTTTCAATTCTGGTTTCCTTGGTGTGTATGCCCAGCAGTGGGTCGTATGCCAGTTCTGTTTCCAGGTTTTAAGGAATCTCCACACTGCTCTCCATAGTGGCTATACTAGTTTGCATTCCCACCAACAGTGTAAGAGGGTTCCCTTTTCTCCACACCTTCTCCAGCATTTATTGCTTGTAGACTTTTGGATTGCAGCCATTCTGACTGGAGTGAAATGGTACCTCATTGTGGTTTTGATTTGCATTTCTCTGATAATGAGTGATATTGAACATCTTTTCATATGTTTGTTAGCCATCTGTATGTCTNTGTGTTTGTTAGCCATCTGTATGTCTTCTTTGGAGAAATATCTGTTTAGTTCTTTGGCCCACTTTATGATTGGGTCGTTTATTTTTCTGGAATTGAGCTGCAGGTGTTGCTTTTATATTTTTGAGATTAATTCTGTGTCAGTTGCTTCATTTGCTATTATTTTCTCCCATTCTGAAGGCTATCTTTTCACCTTGCTTATAGTTTCCTTTGTTGTGCAGAAGCTTTTAATTTTAATTAGGTCCCATTTGTTTATTTTTGCTTTTATTTCCAATATTCTGGGAGGTGGGTCATAGAGGATCCTGCTGTGATTTATGTCAGAGAGTGTTTTGCCTATATGCTCCTCTAGGAGTTTTATAGTTTCTGGTCTTATGTTTAGATCTTTAATCCATTTTGAGTTTATTTTTGTGTGTGGTGTTATAAAGTGTTCTAGTTTCATTCTTTTACAAGTGGTTGACCAGTTTTCCCAGCACCACTTGTATATTCTTGCCTCCTTTGTCAAAGATAAGGTGTCCATAGGTGCATGGATTTATTTCTGGGCTTTCTTTTTTGTTCCATTGATCTATATTTCTGTCTTTGTTCCAGTACCACACTGTCTTGATGACTGTGGCTTTGTAATAGAGCCTGAATTCCTCCAGTTCCATTCTTCTTTCTCAAGATTGCTTTGGCTATTTAAGTTTTTTTGTATTTCCATACAAATTGTGAAATTATTTGTTCTAGCTCTGTGAAAAATACCATTGGTAGCTTGATAGGGATTACATTGAATCTATAGATTGCTTTGGGTAGTATGCTCATTTTTACTATATTGATTCTTCCAATCCATGAACACAGTATATTTCTCCATCTATTAGTGTCCTCTTTGATTTCTTTCACCAGTGTTTTATAGTTTTCTATATATAGGTCTTTTGTTTCTTTCAGTTCAGTTCAGTTCAGTCACTCAGTCATGTCTGACTCTGCAACCCCATGAATCACAGCACGCCAGCCTCCCTGTCCATCACCAACTCCTGGAGTTCACTCAGATTCACGTCCATCGAGTCAGTGATGCCATCCAGCCATCTCGTCCTCTGTCGTCTCCTTCTTCTCCTGCCCCCAGTCCCTCCCAGCATCAGAGTCTTTTCCAATGAGTTAACTCTTCCCATGAGGTGGCCAAAGTACTGGAGTTTCAGCTTTAGCATCATTCCTTCCAAAGAAATCCCAGGGTTGATCTCCTT
>SJYQ01096361.1:434958-453908 GCA_006410935.1 Redunca redunca
CAATTTTTCACCATTGAGGATAATGTTTGCTGTGGGTTTGTCATGTATAGCTTTTATTATGTTGAGGTATGTTCCTTCTATTCCTGCTTTCTGGAGGGTTTTTATCATAAATGGATGTTGAATTTTGTCAAAGGCTTTCTCTGCATCTATTGAGATATTCATATGGCTTTTATTTTTCAATTTGTTAATGTGGTGTCTTACATTGATTGATTTGCAGATATTGAAGAATCCTTGCATCCCTCAGATAAAGCCCACTTGATCATGATGTATGATCTTTTTAATGTGTTGTTGGATTCTGATTGCTAGAATTTTGTTAAGGATTTTTGCATCTATGTTCATCAGTGATATTGGCCCATAGTTTTCTTTTTTTGTGGCATTTTTGTCAGGTTTTGGTATCACAGAAGAAGTTAAAAAAGAAATCAAAATATGCATTGAAATGAAAACACAACAACCCAAAACATGTGGGACACTGTAAAAGCAGTGCTAAGGGGAAGCTTCATAGCGATTCAGGCATACCTCAAGAAACAAGAAAAAAGTCAAATAACTCTACCTAACTCTACACCTAAAGCAGCTAGAAAGGGAGGAAATGAAGAACGCCAGGGTTAGTAGAAGGAAAGAAATCTTAAAAATTAGGGCAGAAATAAATGCAAAAGAAACAAAAGAGACCATAGCAAAAATCAACAAAGCCAAAAGCTGGTTCTTTGAGAAGATAAATAAAATTGACAGACCATTAGCCAGGCTCATCAAGAAACAAAGGGAGAAAAATCAAATCAATAAAATTAGAAATGAAAATGGAGAGATCACAACAGACAACACAGAAATACAAAGGATCATAAGAGACTACTATCAGCAATTATATGCCAATAAAATGGACAACTTGGAAAAAATGGACAAATTATTAGAAAAGTACAACTTTCCAAAACTGAACCAGGAAGAAATAGAAAATCTTAACAGACCCATCAGAAGCATAGAATTGAAAACTGTGATCAGAAATCTTCCAGCAAACAAAAGCCCAGGTCCAGATGGCTTCACAGCTGAATTCTACCAAAAATAAACTCTTCCAGAAAAATTGCAGAGGAAGGTAAACTTCCAAACTCATTCTATGAGGCCACCATCACCCTAATACCAAAACCTGACGAAGATGCCACAAAAAAAGAGAGTTTTATATATATAAGTCTCTCTCTCTCTATATATATAAACTATATGAATGAAGTATTACATGTTTAATAATCAGTATCCTAGTTAACACATAACAGTTTTAGTATTCAGTTGATTGGGTTTCAGTAGTCATCTTTTCATTGCCTGCCTGCCAGACTTTATACGCTTTGAATATTTTTAGTATTTCCAAGTAGCAAAGAATTACTCTTTTGACTAAAATATCTTGGTCACTTCTTGATCATGCTTCCAGCCCAGTGCATCTGTTTTCTAACATTTTGTGAGGATAAAATCAGTTAATATGGACATGCAATCCAGGTACTTGTTTAACTATTTAAAACTATCCTTGTATCAATTAATTTATTTAAATGTCACCCATTAATTAAAAATCTAATAGGCTTAGCTATGAGTGATGGAGGACCTAAAGCTGAATGGAACTCAGGTCATTGTCAGGGAGCTGATAGTCTCATGGTGGGTTCAGTTGTAAACCAGAGCAGAGCCAGTAAAGGATCTACCAGAGGTTAAAGTCTAAGGACCATAGTATTCCTCAGTGGGCCTGAGGTGGGCTTCATGGAAGAGATGGCCACCCTGGTGCAATTGATATTGACAGAGTATCCTCATATCAATTTAAGTCACTTATAAAACTATGTGTTAGGATATTAGAGTCAGAAGATCTGGTTGGGATCCTAATTTCTTTTACTGCCTGTGTAATTATGGATGAATTAAATCTTTGTTTAGTCTGTTCCATTAGTGGTGAAATTCTGGAAAAGGGAAACTGTTGTGAGTAATCTAAGTGGGCTTGGGAGTGAACCTTTCCATTGAGCCCATCCCTGCCCTTTCTGTTATGATCTTTGAAAACTAAGACGCCTGGCTTCCTCCCCCAGATACTATGACTTCTGGGCATCAGGATTTCTTTTTTCATTGAAATATAGTTTATTTACAATATTGTGTTAGTTTCAGGTGTACAGTAAAGTGATCCAGATACACACACACACACACACACACACACACACGCTTCCCTGATAGGTCAGTTGGTAAAGAATCCATCTTTACCATCCATCTGCAGGAGACCCCAGTTTGATTCCTGGGTCAGGGCGATCTGCTAGAGAAGGGATAGGCTACCCACTCCAGTATTCTGGCCTGGAGAATTCCATGGACTGTATAGTCCATGGGGTCGCAAAGAGTCGGACACAACTGAGTGACTTTCACTTATCACTTATGTACACACACACTCTGTTTCATATTCCTTCCCGTTATAGGCTATTAGGCATCAGGACTTTAAGTTTCCAGGTGACACTAATGTGCAGCAAATTTTGAAAGCCACTGTGATCAACTTTGTACCTGCTAATTCCATTTGAGGATTTATGTCATTTGCCAGTTCAGGTTTTTTGTTTTAGAGAATTTAAAAAACTAGAAAATCAATCCTTTTTTTGTTTTTTTGAGGTAGAGTTGATGTATGATGTTATGTAAGTTTCAGGTGTACAACAGAGTTATTCTCAATTTTTAAAGGTTATATAGGAAATCAATTATATTTTAAACCAGGTTCACAAACTAAAATGGCTGCAGGAGCCAGGAAGCCAGAGTGAGCAGTGGGGCTACAACAGCCATCCACGCTGGCAGGGGCAGCTCTGCTCTGGCTGCTGTTGCCAGGCAGAAATTGTTAGTTTCTCTCCTTTTTCTATAAAATCTGGAAATCTGTATTTTTATGTGAAACTTTTCACTTTTTAAATTTTGCATCACATATTATTTTATAGGCTAAGTAAAACAAACCTGTGGGCCAGATTTGGCTTTGGAGCTGCCACTGTGTACCTTCTGTTTTTAAACTTGATATACGCAGGACCAGAAGTATACTAATTGCCTCATCAACATATGTTAAAGTTGGCATTTTTCTTTGCGTTAGGTCTAGTACCTATACGGACTTTCTTTAAGTTTTGTCTTTGATATTAGATGATTCTATGATTTGACGGCCTCAAGCGTTGCTGTTTTCACTCACTCCTATCAGTCATTCCAGCAAGATGGTCCCCACTGAGGGGTATGCTGTCATTTCCATTTTGATGGTGGGAGCTGTGGTATGTACCCCAGAGTACGCTCAGATGGAAGAACCCAGCTCTCTTGCATGGAGTCCCAACCAAGACTAGATTTTCACACATATGGCTTCCCTGGTGGCTCAAAGGTTAAAGCGTCTGCCTGGAATGCGGGAGACCCGGGTTCGATCCCTGCGTAGGGAGGATCCCCTGGAGAAGGAAATGGCAACCCACTCCAGTACTCTTGCCTGGAGAATCCCATGGAGGAAGGAGCCTGGTAGGTAGGCTACAGTCCATGGGGTCACAAAGAGTCAGACACGACTGAGCAACTTCACTCACTCATGCCAAGTTAGAAGATTCCCTGGAAATATGACCAGGATTTGGGCCGTAATTCACTAGTGGCAAGCCCAGCAGAGGCAGGTGTGGAAGGACTCCACAGAGGCCAAAAGGACTCCTATGTTTCTATGGGTGCCAGAATCTCCAGAAAATTTTCAGTTTTGTTCCATTAATAAAGAATTCTGAGTTATTCACATGCAAATGCCTCTAAGTGAAATAATTCATTTTTACACTTAAGTCACTTAACAACACAAGCTGGAACACATAATTTATATTGCACGATACTATGATTAAAATACCTGTTTTTAAGGAAACCTCTAATTATTTTTCTGCTTTTTTGATTACTTTTAGATCATGATGCTGGAGATGGAGTTCAGAACCCAGAAAAAGCCAGCATGGCTTCAGAAGAATTAAAATGGGCATCCAGAACTGAAAGTATGAAATTAAGTGGAAGGGAAAAACAATTAGACAGTTCCACAAGCAGTTTAAGAACACAGCCAAATCCTCAGAAGCTCTGGGAAGATGGCCCAGAATTACCTCCAATGTATAGCTCTGTAGCACCCACTAGCGGGCATTTGTTAAGCAATGAGGACAAAACCAAAATAGATGAAAATCAGTTTACAAAATCTAACAGTCGACCATCATCCCAAATTCAGCCAGTCAGAAATGTGGGACAGCTGCATGGTATCACACCTGTAAAGCTGTGTCGCAAAGAGTTACGCCAAATTTCTGCCTTAGAACTATCATTACGGCGTTCCAATCTTGGAGCTGGGGTTGGATCTATGACTGCTGATTCCCTTGAAGTAGCTAGGAAAGTGAGTGACTTAAAAACTTAGGCATTTAATAAGAAAAACTTTAATTTAGAAGATGTGTAAGATTCCTTTTTCTAACCTGTTAAAAATTAAATTTTAAGTTCACTAGCTCTTCCCTCAGGATAAAGAAGGGGAGGAAGGAATCCTTTTGTATACTGTGAATGTGTGTTTTCTTCCAAGATTTTTTTGCTCTAATTATTATATAAACTTCAGTTTGTAATTAAGAACTAAATACTGATTTTCCCAACAAATACAGCTTGTACATTTTCATATTTTTCAACCACAGAAAATATCCCATTTTACTATTTTGTTACTTATGTTATTTTTGTTAGTTTTCCAAACTTTCACTTGTAAAATAAAGCTTTTTCTTAAACTAATTAATGTTTGAGTGGATCAGCAGCAAAACCACCCTGATTTACGGAAGTCTGCTCCGTTAGAGTAACCCACTTTCCTACTGACTCCAGTTTTTCTTACCTGATGCTGCTAATGTTTCTTTTGTTCTTTCTTCTGTTGCTGTTGACCCTGACTATCTTACCTGGCACCCAAGCTGTTGTCCTGTGCTCAAAGACTTCTAATTTCTAGCCCCTAGGGACTAGGATTCCTTGGTCCCACTGGTAAAAACCAGTTCCTATAGGAAAAGAAAATCAAACCAAAACTAACTTCTAAATCAGTGAATAGTTTTTATCTCTCTAAAGTATGGTTATTAAAAATAATTTAAATTATGGATTAAATAGACTTCTGTGGACTTACCTGGGAATAGAACCACAATATATAATGTCGGCCAATTAGAAACTGCTTCATCCAGCAAATTTACAAACAAAGTTAGAAATTTTATTTGTAACAGAGCCTATTTGAAGCCAGACTGGTTTTAAAGCAGGTTTGTGTGTGTGTGTGTGTGTGTGTGTCTTTGGTTTGTATGATATATACTTAATATATACCATATATAATGTGTGGTATATGTGTATTGTTTTGCTAAGTCATGTCCAACTCTTTTGTGACCCCATGGACTGTAGCCCACCAGGTTCCTTTGTCCATGAGATTTCCAGGCAAGAATACTGGAGGGGTTGCCATTTCCTTCTCCAGGGGATCTTCCCTACCCAGGGATTGAACCCACATCTCCTGACCTGGCAGGCAGAATCTTTACCACTGAGCCACAGGGAAGACTGATATGTGTATAAAATGGCACAAGGCCAGTGTCTTAAAAAAGCATACCAATCATATATTTAATAATAAGTACAGGTTTATTAATGAAGGTCCTAATTTTAAATTCCTTATAAGATTAATATTTAGAAATAATTCATATAAGAATGTATTTTAACTTTGGAATTCTGCTGACTGCCCAAGAAATTGACACATACTCGTTTTACCTGTGGAAATATAAATGTATTTTCTAAAAGCCAGCTCACTAACAAAACAATAAAATTTATATTAAACCAACAATGAGTAGATTTAATAATGCAAATGTGAACTGACTTCTAAATAACAAATATATAATTTTTCCCCTTTTTGGTTAAACATATATCCTTTATGTGCTATGATGGATTTCATGTACATACTCAAACACACATGTTAAGAATGTCCTGAATAATATATTCTAGGAATGAAACTTTTGTCTATTTAGTCAGTGCACTTACAAAGGAAACAAAATTTTAAGGCACCTCCCCAAAAGCAGGTACAATTTTTCTTACATATGCCACTAATAAATTTTATTCTTACTTCACATGCTGTCCTTAAGTCTGAACATTTTGTCATTGTGTTTACCTTTTTGCATGTGTATGAAATATGTGGGGTTTTTTTTGTTCATTATATTTTTTCCACCTATAACAGCATTTGGAAAGAAACATATTACCCTCCATAAAGTACTAGTTCCTTCCCTAACTCCAGAGTGTTGTAGATAATGGAGTTGGAGAACTCTGTGAATATGGGAACCGTGAGTAGCAAGAACATCAGTAAAGGTGCTTTTGTGCTTAAATGTTTGTTTTCTTTTGCTAAGGTTTTTTTCCCCCTCAGTTCTTCATATCTTCATGAAGTCAGAGTCCAAGAAGTCAGCGAAAAAATATATATATATGATCTTCCGTAATGTGGACTTGATTGCCACTGGCTTGTTTGTAACAGCCCAAGTCAATAAAGTGATAAATGCTAATTTAAGGATGGGAGTCTTATATTTTAAAACAAAGGGTCTTATACCGAGTCTTAGAATGAATTGCTAGGGAGTCAAGTCCTTAATGGGATTTTGGTTCTGTAGGCACAAATTCTTACACATTAAATGACATGACATATGTCATTAAAGTATGACATGTTTTGCTCTTTCATTTATTTCCTTAGGCACATACTTAAGATTTTTATAAAACACTGGAGTATTAATAATTAAAGTTCATTGCCCACCCATGTACATAATTCCTCTTTCAACTTCACTTGAATCTTTTAAAGTACTCATGTGTATTTTACATTTAAAGATATAGCCGGCTCCCTTGACTAATACTGATAAAACAGTTATATTTTCAAAAATTGAGAGTGAAGCTGAGTGAGATCCTTCCGTGATAAATACCTCAAATGCATTGGGTATGCAGTATTTTGAGCTCATCTGGGCAGTAGTGTTCAAAGAGTGTGTATGGGAGCATCGGTCTAATGGGAGAAGTATTTTACTGCTCTCATTGTTTCCCTGATGCTGATAATAAAAAAGTAGACTGACTTTTCATAAGTTTTATTGGTTTTAAATTCTCTCCAAATAATGCACCCCTCAGTGCTTGCAACAGGGGTGCCTACTTCCATTCCTTGCTTTGGAATACAGAGCATGCGTGACACCACATACTGGAATAGTGTTTGATTTTTATAATGCTATTTTCATTTTGACCCCAACAATACCCCAGTGTGGCAGTAATTAGAATGAGAAATTATAAAAAGAAAGCTTGGGAAAACTTGATGTTTAGTGTTGGCTTTTGATATTTTACATAGTTCTTATTTGTCCCTTTTTAATCTCTCTTTTCCTAGAAATTTCCACAATGCATCAACAGAATAGCCACTATTTGAAATGCTAGCCGTGTAATTTAATTGAACCCAAAATACTGACTTAGATTTAGGTATTGGTTTCTGTTGCTAAATTATTATACAACACACTGCTACTGAGTTACCTCTGTACTACCCGAAGAGAAAAATACAACAATCTCACACTTTGTTATAGCAAGCAAGATCCTTATATGCCCAAGGAACAAAACCATTCGCAACAGAAGACTAGAAAACTAAACATTTAAAAATACTTGTGCTTAAAGCAGAACAAAAGCAATTTATCAATGAAGTGAAATAATATTTTCACACTGTATTATTGTGTTTTCAAGCTTATTACAGTATATGTTGTTTTGTAACTAAGTCATGTCCCACTCTTGTGATCCTATGGACTACAGCCTTCCAGGCTCCTCTGTCCGTGGGATTTCCCAGGCAAAAATACTGGAGTGGATTGCCATTTCTTTCTCCAGCAGATCTTCCCAACCCAAGGATAGAACTTGCATCTCCTGCATTGCAGGCAGATTCTTTTGCCACTGAGCCACCAGGGAAAGGAAAATAGGATTTTTCAAGTCCAAAGTGGTAAATATTGTTTGAAATTATTTGATCTGAGAGATATCTTAAAAATACTTCTTGGGAATTCCCTGGCAGTCCAGTGATTGGGACTCCATGCTCTCACTGCCAAGGACCTAGATTTGATCCCTAGTCAAGGAAATAAGATCTCACAAGCCTTTCGACGTAGCCAAAAAAAAAAAAAAAAAACCCACCACTTTTTGAACCTTGCCCCAAGTAACAACAACAAAATATAGGTAAATTATAGCTGACTTACCCCTCACTCCCCAGAGTTCCAGGATTCCAAAAGCTCTGATAAAAACAGGAGAAAAAGGAGCTTTATTTTAAAGCATTCCATAGGCCAGCAAGGAATTTTCAAAAATATTTTGAGAGAATATATTTTATCTCTGTTGCAACAACACAAACTTAACTTCAATCATGGGCTATCTCTAAACCCTGAAGACTACTCAAGTTGGTACTGAATTTGCCATTTGAAAATAGACACATCCTGGTTTTAACACCAATTCCTTTTCTTACGAATATTGTTTATTCGGGATTATGTGAAAAGACACTCTAGACAGAATCTGAATGGAAATTGTGGAGCCATTCAGTAGAGAATTATAAGAAACTTTTGGATAAATTTTGTCAGCCATAACAAACTGAAGAATAAAACTTAGATGATTACCACCAAAGAACCACAAATAGTATCCCAAAGCAAGCACTGTAGGCAGAATTTACAGAGTTTATCTTCATAAAACAATACTTAACTATTTTGCTTAATTTTTCTCTACAAAATATCCCTAAATTTTTCTACTGAAAAAAAGTCTCCCATTCGTGATTACAAACCATCAGCTATTAGGCTTCCTTGAGAGGCTGAACTTATTTTTGTTTGTGGCCTGCACTGGAGTATCACTGTCCACCAAGGAAAGGGGTGAGGAGTTAATCTGAACTCAACTGACTGATGATTTTGATAATTTATAAGTATTAAAATTGTCAGATTAGGCAGCATTTGAATTGTTCTATTTGAACCCTGGGACTAAGCCTGTTTTACAGGAATTTCCCAGCCAGCACTGGGAGTCCCTTGGCTGTAAGATGACCAGAACATGATCAGAGTGATCCAGGTTATAATCTTATTAATGGAGTACATTAAATAATTATATTTTCTAAAGCACCAAATAGACATTTTTTTTAAGAAAAAGCAATTTATGAGTCACTCCTTATATTTAAAATCAAAACCTTATTTTTCAAATGCAACTCTATTTAATAAATGGGGAGCGAAACTACTATTTTTACTATATGTAAATAGCCTGTTTATCAAATATATAAAAGGACTTTGAAGACTAAAGTATCATATATGTTTATGATAGAATTATTAGGTTTTCCATAGAGCTGACTGTCAAAATGGAATAACTTTAGGACAAATGTGGCTGCTTAATTTATATTAAACATTTTAAACTCTCAGAGGTTTAATTATATATGTTAGCAATAGCAGAAATAACTATTCTGTGGAAAATTTCATGGGAATTCTGTTCTCACAAGAAAATATTTTAAAGATTTGGCTGTCTATTTTTATAGGCCTAAGAAGTAGTTCTTACGGGCTCCCCTGGTAGCTGAGACAGTAAAGAATCCACCTGCAATGTGGGAGACCTGAGTTCAGTCCCTGAATTGAGAAGGTCCCCTGGAGGAGGGCATGGCAACCCACTCCAGTATTCTTGCCTGGAGAATCCCCATGGACAGAGGATCCTGACAGGCTATAGTTCATGAGGTTGCAAAGAACCGGACACAACTGAGCGACTAAGCACAGCACAAGAAGTAGTGCATGACTGTTTCTTTGATTTATGAACAAAAAATATGTTTTTCTCTGAGTTTTTAGCCACCAGTTTTGGGCTATTTGTTACTTAATTCTTTAGTGTAACAATTACATTTTTGAGTTACTGATGATCCCTCTGGCTAGAAAATAACTTCCTTAAACTGAAAAGTCTGCCTTCCATTTGGTAAATATTTTAAGCTTAATTTTTTACTCTGGGAAACTGAAAAAGTTAATTTTTTGGTACGTGAATAAGTATGTGATCAAATTAACAGCAAAGTCAGGCTTTTGAGGGATTGATACTCTTAGCTACTATATAAGAAAAGTATATTAAAAATAAATCTGACATTACCAATGGTGAACTTCTCTGTTAATATCCTGAGGAAAGTTCATTTCCCTTAGTTTGCAAGTATCTGCCAATGTTAAGGAATATTTTGTCTCTAATTTGATCAAAGCACCCATAACATGTGCAGCCAAGTAGTCAAAGAGAAGGCCAAGACTTTAAGAGTAATGGAACATACAATCAGAAGTATTCCAGTGGATTGTGAACAAATAAATCAGAGGGGAAGAATACTAATGTATGCTTTTCCTGAAAGAGTTACCTTCAGTGGGTACTGAGGTCCTCTTCAGTTCAGTTCAGTTCAGTTCAGTCGCTCAGTCATGTCCGACTCTATGCGACCCCATGAATTGCAGCACGCCAGGCCTCCCTGTCCATCACCAAATCCCGGAGTTCACCCAAACTCATGTCCATCGAGTCGGTGATGCCATCCAGCCTCTCATCCTCTGTCGTCCCCTTCTCCTCCTGCCCCCAATCCCTCCCAGCATCAGAGTCTTTTCCAATGAGTCAACTCTTCACATGAGGTGGCCAAAGTACTGGAGTTTCAGCTTTAGCATCATTCCTTCCAAAGAACACCCAGGGTTGATCTCCTTTAGAATGGAATGGTTGGATCTCCTTGCAGTCCAAGGGACTTGCAGGAGTCTTCTCCAACACCACAGTTCAAAAGCATCAATTCTTCGGCACTCAGCCTTCTTCACAGTCCAACTCTCACATCCAAACATGACTACTGGAAAAACCATAGCCTTGACTAGACGGACCTTTGTTGGCAAAGTAATGTCTCTGCTTTTCAATATGCTATCTAGGTTGGTCATAACTTTCCTTCCAAGAAATAAGCATCTTTTAATTTCATGGCTGCAGTCACCATCTGCAGTGATTTTGGAGCCCCCCGAAAGTAAAGTCTGACACTGTTTCCACTGTTTCTCCATCTATTTCCCATGAAGTGATGGGACCAGATGCCATGGTCTCCGTTTTCTGAATGTTGGGCTTTATGCCAACTTTTTCACTCTCCTCTTTCACTTTCATCAAAAGGCTTTTTAGTTCCTCTCCACTTTCTGCCATAAGGGTGGTGTCATCTGCATATCTGAGGTTATTGATATTTCTCCCGGCAATCTTGATTCCAGCTTGTGTTTCTTCCAGCCCAGCGTTTCTCATGATGTACTCTGCATAGAAGTTAAATAAGCAGGGTGACAATATACAGCCTTGACGTACTCCTTTTCCTATTTGGAACCGGTCTGTTGTTCCATGTCCAGTTCTAACTGTTGCTTCCTGACCTGCACAACATAGGTTTCTCAAGAGGCAGGTCAGGTGGTCTGGTATTCCCATCTCTTAGTAAGGTTTATTACAAAGTTTACTATCTCACTAGTCACTGAGAAGGGAAACTAGATGTAAGGACCTGAATATATGAGTTTAATTGGCCAGGCTTGTGCTTAGTCGCTCGGTTGAGTCCTACTCTCTTGTGCCAGGCTATGCAAACCAAAAGACCCTTCAGAACCAGGCCAGTACCCCAGGGTTTAGTTCTCTTGTTGGGGAAGAATCTATGCCTATCTTAAAGGGTGGGCGAGCTGATAAAGTGACTCATATTCTGAAAACATCACAAAAGCATCTACAGACAACAGCGGGAAATTTTCTTTAGATATTTTATTTATAAGCATTTTCCTTGCTATATGTTTTCTATTAACCTTTTATTATTGAGGATAGAACTGGGAACAAGCTCTATTACTCAATGTAGTTACATTCTGGTGATAACATTCTTTGGAGGAATAAAGCAGAGTAAGGGAACAGATTATCAAGAATGATTTTTTTTAATATGGAAATTGTTTCTGAGTTAGGCAAACACACACAAAGTTGTGAAAACTAGATGTAAGCTCACTGACTTAAAGGTTGCTTTTCAATTGACCTAATTCATGCATGCTCAAAAGGGGCAAGTATCATAAACTGCATCTGAACAAAAATCACATCTAGCCAGTTTTTGTGGGAGGGGAAGAGCACTGACTAATTTTGCTGAGCCATTTTGTCCTTTCATAAACAGGAAACTGTTTTAGATCTATTTCTTTGATCTCTACAATTGCTTAGGACTTATTTCAAATTCAGGATCACATTTCACTTACAAATTTTAAAATAGAGATGTAGTTTATGTAACATAGAATTTACTATCTTAAAGCGCAGGATCACATTTCACTTAAAAATTTAGAAATGTAATTTATGTAACATAAAATTTTCTATCTTAAAGTACATAATTAAGTAATTTTTAGTATATTCACTATGTTGTGCATCCTTAGTAATTCCAGAACATTCTCATCATGCCCAAAAGAAACTGTCTCTGTTAGCAAGCAGCTCTAATTTCCGTTTTTCCCCACCCTGATGCTGGGAAAGACGGAGGGCAGGAGAAGGGGGTGATAGAGGATGAGATGGTTGGATGGCATCACTGAGTCAATGGACATGAGTTTGAGCAAACTCAGGGAGACAGTGAAGAATAGGGAAGCTTGATGTGGTGCAGTTCATGGGTCGCAGAGAGTCAGAGACGAATGAGCGACTGAACAACAACCACCCCCTGGCCACCACTAACCTCTTTCTCTCTGTGGAACTGCCTCTTTTTGACATTTCATGTATCCTTTAGTGTATGACTTCTTTCCTTAGGATGTTTTCAAGATTCATTCATGTAGCCTAAAACAGTATTTCATTCTTTTTTGTGACTGAATAATAATCCATTGTGTGGATATACCACAACTATGTTTAGCCATTCATGTGTCGATGGACATTTGTATTGTTTCTTTTTGGTATTATGAATAGCTATGCTATTGAATGCTATAAACATCTGTGTACAAGTTTTTATGTGAGTATGTTTTCAGTTCTCTTGGTTATATGATTAAGAGTGGAATTTCTGATTCATGTGGTGATTCTATGTTTACCTTTTGAAGAGACTGAAAAACCATTTTCCACAGCAACTGCACCATTTTACATTCCCACCAGCAGTTACAGTGGGTTCCAGTTATTTCCATTTTTCAGCAACACTTGTTATTGCCTGTCTTTATTTTAGCCATCCTAGTGAATGTGAAGTGGTATCTCACTGTGGTTTTGAGTTACATTTTTCTAATGAATAATGATTTTTTTTCACGTGTTTATTGGACATTTATTTATGTTCTTTGGAGAAATGTCTATTCAAACCCTTTGCCCATTTAAAATTGAGCTGTGTTTTCAGTGTTGTAAGAGCTCTTTATATATTCTGTATATAAGTCCCTTATCACATATATGACTTGAAAATATTTTCTCCAATTCTATGTTGCCTTTTTACTTCCTTGATGGTGTCCTTTGCATTGCTGAAATTTTTTCTTTTGATGAAATTCTATTTATTTTCTTCTTTTGGTGGTTTGTGCTTTAGTTATCATATATAAGAAACCACTGCCTAATTCAATATAACACAGATTTATACCCATCTTTCCTTCTAAGAGTTTTACTGTTTTAGTTATTACCTTTATGTCTTGGGTCCATTTTGAATTAATTTTTGTATATGGTGTGAGGTACAGGTCCAACTTCATTCTTTTGCATGTGGATATCAAGTTGTCTCAGTACCATTTATTGAAAAAAACTATCTTTGAGTTATCTTAACACCCTTATTGAAAACCAGTTGACCATAGATGTTTGAGTTTGTTTATGGACTCTTGATTCTATTCCGTTGGTTTGTGTCCTTATGCCAAGACCACACTTGTTTACTGTAGCTTTGCAGTAAATTTTGAACTTGGGAAGTGTCAGCCTACCAGCTTTGTTCTTTTTCAATACTGTTTTGGCTACTGGGGGGTCCCCCTTGAGTTGGAACATAAATTTAGGGACAGCTTATCCATTTCTGCAAAAAAGCCCTGTTGTAATTTTGATAGGAAGTACATTGAATTAGTTGCTGTATGTGGAGAGTATTGAGATCTTAACAAGTTTTCCAATCCATAAACATGGTCTCTCTTTCATTTATTTAGATCTTCTTCCGTGTCTTTCAACCATGTTTTGTAGTTTTCAGTGTGCAAGTCTTACCCTTCTTTGGCTAAATTTATTCCTAAATATTTTATTCTTTTTGATGTTATTGTAAGTGGGCTTGTTTTCTTTATTTCAATTTCATATTTTTCATTGATAGTGTGTAGAAATATGACTAATTTTTCTATATTGATCACAATTTGTGGCAAATAGTAAATTTGGGTTAGAAACACATGAATCAAGGAACTTAGGTAATGTTCACCCATAAACTGACTTAATGAGCAGAAATCCAACTTGTTGTTGATGATAACTTTTTAACTGATTATTTTAGGATTATTCCTTCAAGTATTACTTCCGTTTTTCTTATTGCTAGGTGAGGAGGAAGTGGCAACAGCATAGAGCACAGGCAGGTAATTTGGCATTTGCTGTCTGTAATCTCAGGTCTTCCACCAAAGGAACAATCCTCAGCACCTTGTCTCTCTGTATCATGTATCATGTATCCTCAGTGCTGTATATTGTAAAGATTAATGGTGATGCAGAGAAAGCTAATTTATTCAACTGATTTCTATGTTCTAGGTCTTATGCTAAGTGCTAAATGATAAAGAAAACTCAAGGATCAAACCTGAGTCTCCTGTGTCTCCTGCATTGCAAGCAGATTCTTTAACCACTGAACCACTGGGGAAGCCCAGAGAAAACATAGTTTGATAAATCACAAATCCATCCACCAAGGAGCACATAGTCTGCTGAGTAAAGACAGTAATATTTTGACCATTTGAATGTGTAAAGGAGCATGACACTGTAGTGACATACAAGTGAGTTAAAGGCCAGGTTTCTATTTTAATGGGGCTCACAATCTAAAGGAGAATATAATGGCTCTGTTAAAAAAATATATAGAGAGGGCACAATGGAAATATGGACAAAGGGCTTTTAACTTTCAAGGGTAAGGGAAGGCACCCCTAAGAAGGTGCCTGTTGTGTGTGGACAAGTTGGCTTTTAGAAGGTATAAGAACAAGAGGAATAGCATTTTTGACCAAGAAACCTCATTGCAAAGGCTAAGACATAATCATATACTCAGGGAACTGTAAGCAGAGAAGTAATTGTCCTAGTATATTGGAGACTCCAAATAAGGGTCTGCCGAGTGACTGAATTTAGCACTGGATGTAAGAGATGGCTGGAGCTGAGGATAGGAAGGTGGCTGAGATCACTGAAGAACCATACCAAAGAATTGAAAGGCTATGGAAAGCCTGTTGCATTTATTCTGTGCAATTTACACAGCAATTGGACTGGTTTAATTTGCTGCCCCAAATCTTTTTTCTTTAGACACAGTACAGATGATGTACAAAATACCAGAAGAGAGTTTAAAACCCATTTAATTCAGTTCAGTCGCTCTGTCGTGTCCGACTCTTTGCAACTCCATGAACCGCAGCACACCAGGCCTCCCTGTCTATCACCAACTCCCAGAGTCCACCCAAACCCATGTCCATTGTGTCGGTGATGCCATCCAAACATCTCCTCCTCTGTTGTCCCCTTCTCCTGCCCTCAATTTTTCCTAGCATCAGGGTCTTTTCCAATGAGTCAGCTCTCCACATCAGGTGGCCAAAGTATTGGAGTTTCAGCTTCAACATCAGTCCCTCCAATGAACACCTAGGACTGATCTCCTTTAGGATGGACTGGTTGGATCTCCTTGCAGTCCAAGGGACTCTCAAGAGTCTTCTCCAACACCACAGTTCAAAAGCATCAATTCCTTGGCACTCAGCTTTCTTTATAGTCCAACTTGGATGGACTATAAAGTCCATGGATGTGAATCCATCCATGACTACTGGAAAAACCATAGCCTTGACTAGACGGACTTTGTTGGCAAAGTAATGTCTCTGCTTTTTAATATGCTGTCTAGGTTGGTCATAACTTTCCCTCCAAGGAGCAAGCGTCTTTTAATTTCATGGCTGCAATCACCATCCGCAGTGAGTGTAGAACTAATTATTTGCAAATAACTAACAGATGATATTTATGTCTATATTTATATATTACATTGATTTCAAGCAAAGCTCCTGAGGAAAATACTTTTTTGGGGGGTCTAGTGTGAGAGAGGGTATTTAAAAAATTATATGTGAAGTATAAAACAGCCTTTCATGACACAATTCCATATTCATGTAGGTCATTTTTCAAGTTAGTGACATTTGACTTCATATAAATAGTACACTATAAATAACACCACAGTAAGGGCAAGGGAAAAAGGTAGCTGAGTCAAAATACTATCAAAGCCATATTAACATTTCAGTTTGGTAGCGGGCAGTGTGAAGGTGGAATGAAAAAGTTTAGCTTTTAGTGCTTTGATTTATTTAATTCTCCTGGAAAAGGTATTTTTTTTAAGTATTAATCAGGAGTAGTTCTACTCACAATCTTAATATTACTGTGGGATGATTCATGATCAGACAATTAAACTAGCTGAATTAAAAACAATAAAACTATAACATTTCCCTCGCTTGGCATTAATTTTTTCTTAAAGAAATGTAATTTTAATTTTTTCAATGTAACAGTGATATGGTTTATCATATAATTACAAGGTTCATACAAGAAACAGAAGGCCCTGTTTCATTGGCCATCACTCTGATGCCCACTTCCCAAAGGAGACCGCTGTCCTGCTATTTAACTCCATGTTTCTAAAGAGCATCCTTCTACTGCCATGTCTTTGTTCCATTTTAGCCATTTTATGCCATTTCCTAATTTCCCAGTATACATATATTGCTCAGTGTTGACTGTATATATTTTAACCCCTATTTTATACATTGTCCACCGCATCCCATGTTCTATCAGTCAAGAGAGGTTAGTAATGCTGCATTAACAAATTACCACAAAAACCTCGGTGGCCTACAACAGTAAAGGGTAACTTCTCATGTACACTGCATGTCAGCAGCAGGCCAGCTGCAGTTCACACTAGAGGGTCAGCACCTGGGACTCTGACGGCCAGAGACAGCCTCTAACAAGTGTCTACCTTGCGGCAGGCCGAGAGACGGGGCTCCAGTGCTTCTGCCCAGAAGTGACACATTCACCTGTGACCCTATTTCCTTAGCCACCATGATTCACACTTCCAGGTCTGACATCAGTGGGCAGGGAAGTATAATTCTCCTCCAGGGAAGTAGCATCAGGTATTCTCAAACAGTCATACAGTCTACCACACTTGTTTTGTTTTCCCTGGAATTTATAGTCCCTTCTTTCTTGGATTGCTTAGTTTTCTCTAGATGTATCACCATTTAATCTATGTTCCCCTAGAGCTGTGAAACATAAGGTTCAAACCCGTTAGGAAACTGATCATGCTGTGTGGGGAGATTTTGGTTGCCACTGCTTTGTTTTTTCTCTTGGAGACATCTCTCCTGGAGCCCTCCATTCTCTGTGTCAGAGCAGACGGTTTGCGCTCCAGGTGGGCTCCACAGTTGTCATCTTCAAACTTCCCTTCACCTTTATCTTAGGAATTCTCCCTACTTTCTCCTTTGTTGGTGCTCCTGGTTAAGAGGAAAACCAGGTAGGTTTTCTTGGTTTATACCCTTATTTTGATGAGGTACCTCTCTGTGGGGCTTCCCAGGTGGTGCCAGTGGTAAAGAACCCTACAGCCAATGCAAGGGACATAAGAGATGCAGGTTTGATCCTTGTGCTGGGAAGATCCCTTAGAGGAGGGCAAGGCAATCCATTCCAATATTCTTGCCTGGGGAATCCCATGGACAGAGGAGTACAGTCCATAGGGTCACAAAGAGTGGGACATGACTAAACCAACTTGGCACACACCTCTCTCTAGTAGATTCCTGAGCGCACGCAAGGAAAATTTCTGCTTTGACATCTTTTCCTGCTCCCTGCATTGGTTCTATTTCTTTTCTTTTTCTTCTTTCCTTTTTTCTCTGCCTCTCTCTCTGCCTTTTTCTATTTTCCTTTCTTTCTCCTGTTTGTTCATTTCAGGCTCTTTCATGTAAAGAGGTGTCTTCAAATAGCTGGAGACCCTTGACTCCACCCATGTTTAAGAATGAAATGATTAAAAGTTGATGAGAGTCTCTTCTGGTGGGACTAGGATTTGTCTGCTGTCAGGCTTCACTGTAAAGAAGTGAAGAGCCACATGCTCCATTCTCAATTATCAGTATTTGTGTGCCTTATCTTGTGTCCTGTTGGTTTTCCACCCAGAGGAAGCTTCTAATTCCCTGACAGGATTACAGCACGAATCTGAATTTGGAAAAGAAACTGGTGGGGGTGGGGTGATGGGAATATGTCTCCGAATTCAATATGCACAACTTCATTTAATTCTGCTTTTCTAAGGAGTGAGTCACCCCTGCCCTCAGCTCTGCCTGGTATCCAGAGGAGCTCTGAGTCAAACCCTCCAGAAAGCAAACTTCCTGAATGCCGAGTTAGGGCAGCAGGGAGTGGAGATGGGGACTGGGGATAAGAAGGATCCCACTGTTCTTCACAATAATACATAATACAAAACTTTCATGATACATTCTCACTTTCAGGCCCAGTCTACTGCTTTCAGAGGTGGGGGCAGCTCTAGTTTCAGAGCCTTTCCAGGGTCTGGGATGTGAAAAGGTTCACCCTGGCTGGCTCAAACCCCTCCCAAAAGCTTAGGTACTAAATTTCTCAGTTTGGGTAAACTAGTTATCACTCATCTATCTCTTTCCATGTTCCTAAGTTTGTTGACATCCTTCTTCAGCAGGGATCTCTTTTCCTGTTTGCTTTGTCTTTATGGGTTTATACCTTAAAAAAAAAAATCCCTTCTCTTTCATTTTAATGAGGTATCTGTAGTGAGAAAAGAAAAATGTGTGATAATGAACCACGTTTAACTGGAAGTCTCCTTACCATTAACATCATAGATGTAATGAACATCTTTTCTAAGTAAGAAAAGTCCAAGTATGACTATCAGTTCAGTTCAGTCCCTCAGTCGTGTCCGACTCTGCGACCCCATGAATTGCAGCACGCCAGGCCTCCCT
>SJYQ01096362.1:0-85847 GCA_006410935.1 Redunca redunca
CAGAAAAGAGTTGAAAAAGCACCGATTAGAGCAAACATCACAACTCACCTTCTCACACGGATGGAAACCTGTCTGGTTCTTTAGAAAGAAAACAGTGTCCCCATCTTTCGAGACCTTCTGACAGTGACTAAATTTGAGTCCCTGGTCATTTCTGGGCATTTCCAATCATCTTCAGAGCTATAACAAAATTCTCCTTAAAACAATCTCAGAAAGTAATAAAAAAATAATTTTAATTAAAAAAGAGAAATATTCCATATTCCATACAGCACATAAATACAAAAATAGGTAATTGTAGCTGAAAGAGTTGGGCCTGTTAGAAGAGGTGTCTGCTTTCTAAGACAGTCACTTTTGGCTTCCTCTCCTCGCTGTTTCCTCCCCACGTACACCAACCTCAGCTCAGTCTTCCTTCCCAGTGTATTTTACTATCCTCTTTGTTTCTCTTGAGGAGCGTCCCATTCCTTTCTCCTGCTGTAAAGGAAAATACCAGACAGCCCCGCTGCCGGGAAATGATCGGAGTGCGTGGAGCTCTGGCGGGCACCGTACCAGGCGCTCAGGACGCTCATTTCCTGCCCAGTGGGCTCCCTGGCGAGGCCGGTCCTCTCAGTCATGGGGAGCAGAGCCTGGGCTGGCTTGGCGCGCCCAGTCAGTGCCTGACAGCGGGCAAGTCTAGAACCCCAGCACCGCCCCCCAGCTGCCTCCCGGGTGCACCCTGCTGCCTGGGGTGGGCTCTACCTTGGTGCTACAAAACTGGGAAGGCATTAGAAACAAAGCAAACGCAAGAGCGGATACATTCCCAGCCACTTTCAAAGGCTCTTCCCACTGCACTGCCAGGACATACGCACGTGCCTGCGTGCATGCACGCGCGCGCACACACACAAACACGAAATGCGCATCTTTCACCTAAAATCTTCACAAAAGGAATAATGTGCTTTATAAAATATTTTAAATGCCTTAGGTAATAAAATTGTCTCAGATTTTTTAAAAAGTGTTTAACAGACAAGTATAATTGGAAATGTTTCGAACATGAACGAACACGCCCGCGCGCACACGCACTCTAATTTGAAATTATGCAAAACTATATCATTATTCACCACAACCTGAAGCTACTGCCATGGAATAACAAGTACCACATCTGTACAAGTGCAAGGCCTCCCCCCAAATAAGCTCCCATTTGGATTACAGTGACACACACGGCCTGACTCTGTCAGGTCCATGTAGAGGAGGTGGCCCAGCATGTTTTACATTTGCTAGGCTATTTATCTGCCTGGTTTGACAAGATTTTTGAAAAGGGTGAAAATTAATTATAATTGCAGGATTGGCGACAATAATTTGGCCGGCTAATTGCATTTCAGTGTAAAAACAGGCAAGGAAGAATTTCCTCCCTGGGTTATTCTCTAAAGTGGCAGCATTCATTTTAAGAGTAATGAGATTTTTTAAAAGTCAAACCTTAAATATCATGGCTGCAGCAATCTGTCCTGCTTAAAGTTTAAAGCAAAAGAAGACAGCACCCCTGTGAGAGCAGACCCACATGAACATGGGCCCAATTTTCTCTAGATGGAAAAATCTCCCTCCCCTGAAAACTCCTCCAAGTATCTCCTCGATATTGTTTGAGGATGGTTTTCGCTTGGCGGCCCCAGTGTCGGTATTTTGGAGACAAGGGAAGCACTAGCAAGAATGGTAGAAAGTTCTGGAAGTTTCTGTATGAGGTACAGCGCTTCCCAGGTGGCTCAGTGGTAAAGAACCCGCTTGTCAATGCAGGAGATGTGGGTTTGATCCCTGGGTTGGGACGACCCCCTGGAGAAGGAAACAATAACCTATTCCAACATTCTTGCCTAGGAATTCCCATGGACAGAGGAGCCTGGCAGGCTACAGTCCATGGAATCATAAAAGAGCTGGACATGGCTTAGCAACTAAACAACAACAGCGTACGGGGTATATGTTGATGGAAGAGGCACCACAAGTCTCAGAGGGTTTGGAGTGAGGAGCATGGGTTGTTGTGGAATTTTTCTGGATCTCACTGCTTTCATACTGGCTGTTCTGAATATATACACTCCCCATGGTTTTCTGAGGGAGACTATTTAATTCCAGACCAGCTGTGAGCACTTCACGATGAGCAAACTTAGACAGACAGAGTCAATTTATTGCTTCACAATCTTGAAGACACTGTCCCAAGGCCTGATTCAGGATAGTTTAGTCAGCGGCCGGGACCGACAGACATTCAGCTCTTCTGTAGCCTGATAACTCAAGCTCAGCTTCGTGGGCAGTTTCAGGACAGTCTCCTCTGTCCCTTCTCTGTCGCACTTTAAGTCAGCCACTGTTTGTGTGCCTAAAAAGGATTCTGCTCTGATGTGCCTCCTCAAATATTGCTCATTAAAATGGGTCTAAGAGCATGGCATGGGAGGTTTCTTAGGAATTTTATCCGTGAGATTTTTCAGACGAGAATACTGCGGTGGGTTGCCATTTCCTTCCCTAGAGGATCTTCCAACCCAGGGATCAAACCCGCATCTCCGGCATTGGCAGGTGGGTTCTCTACCACTGAGCCACCAGGGAAGTCCTAGTAGAGGGGTGAGAGGCTGCACTCACCTCCTGCTCTACTCACCGGAGAGGTACCTGTCCAGGTTGCATCCTGAGGACGGTGTGCCTTTTCTGATCTTTGGGCCAAGGGAGGTCTGGAGTTATCGTTGATCCTCCCCCTCCCAGGGAACACAAAGTCTAGGATTCATCTCCTCATGTCCAACAATATGGATTTTTCTTTTTTGTTTTTTACAGAAGAGGATATGCCCATGGCAAAGGTGAATTCATTTTGAAGATATGTTTCCTATTCAGTGAGAGAGGAAGGAAGGAGGAGACAGGAAAAGAGAGAAATGAAAAGATAAGAAGAATGGAGATACGGTTCCCCTTCTGCCTAGTAAACTGTGGATTCATTGCCCTTCCCTGGACACAGCTGCAAAAGGGTAGAAATCAATTTTTTTTCTATTATTCCAGAGTGAGAAAGGAAAACCGATTTGTAAATTGAATTAAACCCAATAATACCATGTCTGTGTACATTCAATTATTATTAAAATTAGCCACAGATACAGCTATATAATCCCACAGTGTAAGTAGAAATCAACACCTTCCGATTTCAAAGCTTAGTTGATATATCTTTTTTCTTTTTGAAAGAAATGCTGTGGCTAAATGTCACTAAGAGTCTCTGGTGTGCCAATACATTGACACCTCAGTAAGGACTCTGGAAGGGAAGGGACTCCAATGCCCCATCTGGGAAGAATGTGCTTCCAAATTTTTGCCTTTGCTGCTTGTGCATCTCAGTCAGTCGCTAATGACTGGTTATGAACAAGAACCTTCTAGAAGATGGTTTCTTCCCACATTGCAATCTGTGGTGCTGACTGTGGAATAAATTCTCTTGTGTCGGTGTAGGCTAGATCTTGTTCCCAGAAACCCTAATTCATCCACTGGCTACTGAATATCAGGCTGCTGCAGTGAGGGTCCTGAAATTACATTGGCAGTCTGCCCCCTAGTGGGGAAACACAGTACTTCAGATAACTAGGAATAGAAAAGATTTTTTTTCTTCTCTTTCAGAGAGCAAAAGACTTCAAGTTTTCCGGATAGTGCAAGGTGAGGCATTTACCCTCAGAAGACAGCTTCCAGAGCTGAATCAAGCAAGGTTGACAATGATAGGTCTCCAGGTCAGAGTTAAAGATAGGAGGCTGCTGTGGTGGGCATCCCCACAGAGCCTGCAGAGACAAAGGTTCTTCCCACATGCTTGGAAATCTCCAAGGTCCTCCTTGGGTGATAGCCTTTTATAATGAGAGCCAAACTCTCATTATAAAACCTGGACCTACCCTAAGAGCAACCAACCAACTAGAAATGTTAAAAATAATGGGTTTTGGGGTAATATTTTGGCAAATCGTTAAAACAGAGGAACCTTTCAAAAGGGCCATGTTGAATTTTTTTAAAGGTCAAGAACTATGAGTTTTATTTAAAAAAAAAAAAAAAGACCAAGTCTTTGTGACGGTTCTTTTTCAGAAGAGAGTCCTTGTGATGGTGGTGATGTTGGTAAGGCAGATGGTCTGGAGATTCTGCTGACTGGACTTTGCTTGTATCTTTTAAACACCTTCAGAACTTGTCTTGCTTCAGTTTATCAATATGGTAGCAGAGTTTCAGTGCAGGCCCCAGCTTCAGGCCCAAGTATTTCATGATCATGTCACTCTTCAGCAACAAGAGGGCATTGCCATCAATCTCCTGGTAGAACAGGATGAGAAAAGAGAAAACCCAGAAGGTGGTCAAAGTAATCAAATAGTGGCCACGGTTAGAGTGTGGTCAGGAAATAAGGTAAGGGAATATGGATTTACTTAGAGGTATATTCTCCTGGTCCCACAGCAGCATCTTGAAAAAAACAAATGAAAGCCCACAGATACTACGTGCTCCTCGTGCCACATTCTCCCCGGGGTCATGATCCACTGGACCTCTCATACTACTGCTCTCTCCTGATAGAAGGAATCTAAGCTGATCCCAGCCATACTCCCAGTACCATGCATATGTTTACCTCTTTATCCAATCTAGGGCTGTAGGAGCAAGAAAGCTTCAATGGACTGAATGTGTCCTCCCCACCTGCTCCTCAAATTCATATGTTGAAATCCTAACCCTCAAGCGATGGTATTTGGAGGTGTGAGTTTGGGAAGTACAAAGGCCATGAGGGTGGAGCCCTCTTGAATGGGATTAGTGTCCTCGTGAAATGAGAAGACAGCAGTCCAAAACCTGAAAGAGGGCTCTCATTGAAAGCTGACCTTGATGGCGACCCAACCTCGGACTTCCAGCCTCCAGAACTGAGAAATGAATTGCCGTTGTTCATAAGCCACTCAGTCCGTGGTACTTTGTTACAGCAGCCTGAACTGACTAAGACAAAGTATCATCTCATGAGACCCTGAAACTAGTGGTTCCCTTTCCATTCCAGGCGCTAGTATAAGGCCCTGACTCCCATTCATCATCCTAATTGCTGGTTTCTTTTCTTGGTAAGCCCACCAGCTTTCAGCTGATTATCAAATTGCTAATGACAATCTAAAAGGGATTTCAGGTGCTTTTTGACCCTGTCAATAATACTAGGTGGCACACAACTAAAAAATGTACCTGCTTCATCGAGGCTTTAGCACAAACACGTACTAAGGGAAAGCCAATCCTTTGAGATCCTGAAATTGCTCCCATTTGTCTCTGAAAATGGTAACCCATCCAGACTGCATGTTGAATTCAAAAACTTAGTAAGGCTGGGTTTCCTCCTTCATCTATAGTGCTACTTTCAGATCACTAGAGAGAGAGGGTGGAGATTTTAGGTGCTCGGGTGGGAAGAAGTGGCACGTACAGGACTCACATAACGTCAAGTGTTATCAACCCCTCCCACTCCTCTAACCAGCCAGCCGTTCAGCCAGAGAAGCACCTACTTTGTGTCACTCACACTCCATATCCTTGGTAGCAAGGCAAAGCTCATCTGTGAGCCCTCCCAGGGGCCTCATTGCCTAATGTTCTTTCTTTACCCACTGCCTAGACTTCTGCTGACTCCTCTCAAGCTGGAAGGAAGCCAGAGTCCTCCCACTCAGATCTGTCTAAACAACATCCCTCTGCTATCCCTGCTCTCAAGGCCTCACTGTTAGCTGAGGTCAAATATATCCCTAATAAAATATGAGTGTTGGGTTAGACAACAATCCTCTCTAGGTCCGAGTGTATGATTTTTGTGATCTTCATTTCAAATAAAATAAAAGACAAGGAGAAAAAAAAAATGGTAATGCTGGTAGACAGAAGAATGCTCCCTCTCCTTCACATGAGATATCTCCGTCCTGGTCCCTGAAAGCTGTGAATATGGTAGGTTACCTAGCAAAGGGGAATTAAGGCTGCAGATGGAATTAAGATACTAACCAGCTGCATTTAAAATAGGAAGAGTGTCCTGGATTATCGGGGAGGGAGGGAGACAATACAATCACAGGGTTCTCAGAAGTAGAGGAAGAAATCAGAATAAAGAACCAAAGAGCTGGCAGCTTGAGAAGGACTCAGCTTGATGTTGTTGGCTCCAAGGATGAGGACGGGAAGGTAGGAGCCAAGAATGAAGGTGGATCTTGATGCCGAAAAGGCAAGGAAATGAATTCTTTCTAAAGCTTCCAGAAAGATGTCAGCCCCACCAACACCATGGTCTTCTCTCAGAGAGACCCCTGTCAGACTTCTGACCCACTGAATTGTAAGATAATAAATTTCTGTCGTTTTTAAGTTACTACATTTGTGGTAACTGGTTACGGCAACAATTGTAACCATGACATAGAAGGCTTGGCAGATAAAATACTAATTATTACCAGTGGAAAAAATTTACCATCTTTATACATTTTAGAATCTCCTAAATAATGATACAAATGCCTGCTAACCAAAGGCCATCTTCAAGCCAGGCATTGTGCGTTTTTTCATTTAATCCTCAAAGCAGTTTAAGAACAGGCACTGTTAGTTTGCTGGCACGTTGTAGGTGTGTTACCAATGTTTGCTGAATGCACAGACAAATAGACGGGTGAGAAAACAGGACTCCTGATAAAGACCAAGTGAGGGAACAGATGGGACAAATGTGCCTTCAGTACAAGACTAAGTGGCTGTTCTGCTCTGAGAAACCTGTGGTCCCATCTGGCCTCCCTTGAGTGGAGCCCCCAGGGTGTAGTGCAGACGCTCCCCAACCCCACAGCTCCCTGAACCCCACCCCCAAGGCCCACCACGGTGCATACATGCTTCCGGAAGAGCTCCACATGGGGCCCCAGAGCCTGCGGGTCTGCGTCTTTCAGGAACCAGACCACATCCTCCACGGACCAGCTGGAAGGGTTCCTGCTCCTTGGCCGCCGGGCATCCTGCCTGTCCGGAGAAGGGTTTGAGGCTGGAGGGGAGAGCACAGAGAGGGAGGCCGTGAGGCTGAAGGCTTGGGCTCGATGCCCACCTGGTGCCGCCTGCCCCCTTGCCTGGCCTGAGTGATCTCCTGTGACCAAGTGAGGCTAGAAGTGCACCAGAGGCGGCTCACAGAGGCAGCCCTGCACCCCCTCATCTTCACAGAGGACAGCGCTAGAAAAGGGCTCTCCTCCAGCAGTGGAAATGCTGACCCATGTTAGACTTCAAAGACCCCCTCCTGACCACTCGTCTCCGTGGGCCCCGGACCTCCTGTGACCCCGGCCTTGGTGGCCAGAGAATGCTTATTATGATAGGCTCTGGAGTGCTGTGATGCCAAAATGACATCAGGTCCTGTGTGACTTCACTGGCATCACCCTGCGATGACATGGCAGAATGGAGGGTGCATTTCGTTGCTTGTCCTGGGTCTCTACTGCTGTGGTCTTGGAAGCCCTGTCTCTGAGAGGTCTGTATCCTGCGCCCACACTGAGCACCTCCCCAGCCCTCGGTTCTGCCGAAGTACTCACTCCAACCTCCCCACTAGACAGGGTTCCTGGACAACAGGAGCCTGGTCCCATGCCTGGTCCATGCTGGTCAGGGACATGAGTTGCATTATGGCATAATTGCTTTTCCCCCAGGGCAGATTAAAAGGTGCAAGATCAGTGAAGGAGGAAGAGAGTAGGGAGTCAGTATTTAGGCAATATTTGGGGGTGTTTTCTTTTAATATGTCCCAAACTAATCTATCCTCTTTCCCTAGAAGCAGCATCTCCTGCTCTTCATGCTTCTGAAACCTCAGTGATCTCTCCTGTCCTTTATCTGCTCCTCAAATTTAATTATTCTGAAGCTCTTAGAAGGATGCCTCTCACAGGGATCTCCTCTCTTCCATCTCTGCTGATTACAGCATGGGATTCACCCAGCCTGGCATTTCACATGATGTCCTCTGCATATAAGTTAAATAAGCAGGGTGACAATATACAGCGTTGACATAGTCATTTCCCAATCTTGAACCAGTTTGTTGTTACATGTCTGGTTCTAACTGCTGCTTCTTGACCTGCATACAGGTTTCTCAGGAGGCAGGTAAGGTGGTCTGATAGTCCCATCTTTTAAAGAATGCTCCACAGTTTGTTGTGATCCACACAGTCAAAGGCTTTAGTGTAGTCAATGAAGCAGATGTTTTTCTGAAATTCTCTCACTTTTTCCATGATCCAATGGATGTTGGCAATTTGATCTCTGGTTCCTCTGCCTTTTCTAAATCCAGCTTGTACATCAGGAAATTCTTGGTTCACGTGCTGTTGAAGCCTAGCTTGAAGCATATTGAGCATGACCTTGCTAGCATGTGAAATGAGTACAATTGTGTGGTAGTTTGAACATTTTGGGCATTGCCCTTCTTTGAGATTGGAATGAAAACTGACCTTTTCCAGTCCTGTGGCCACTGTTGAGTTTTCCAAATTTGCTGGCATACTGAGTGTAGCACTTCCACAGCATCATCTTTTAGGATTTGAAATAACTCAGCTAGAATTCCATCAGCTCCACTAGCTCTGTAGTGATGCTTTCTAAGGCCCACTTAACTTCGCATTCCAGGATATCTGGCTCTAGGTGAGTGATCACACCATTGTGGTTGTCTGGGTCATGAAGATTTTTTTTTGTACAGTTCTCCTGTGTATTCTTGCCACCTCTTCTTAAGGTGTTTATCCTTCCTCCTTTCCAAAGAAGTTCTACTAGCCATCAAAGCCCAGGGAGACCCCTTCACAGGCAGCATTTCCATGTCCTGCCATCTGGAAGTCACCTTCCTCTACTTTTAACCCCCAAATCTTTGTTCTTCCCTTAAAGATGCTCTCCACATTCTTCTTAGTATTACCATTATGCATGTGCTTGCCTGTAACCTTCAGTTATCCTTTAAATTCTTGAGAATGATCTTTTTCATCTTCCCCCTAGTCATCCACAGACACCTAATGACCATCTCTTCTGTACCAGGTCCTGGGCTAAGAGTTTGGTGAAAAATGTAATCCCCTCATTGTGTGCGTGCATGGTAAGTCACTTCAGTCATGTCTGACTCTTTGCAACCCCATGGAAGGTAGCCAGCCAAACTCCTCTGTCCATGGGATTTTCCAGGCAAGAATACTAGAGTGGGTAGCCATGCCCTCCTCCAGAGGATCTTCCTAACTCAGGGATCGAATCCGTGTCTCTTATGTCTCCTGCATCGGCAGGCAGGTCTTTACCCCTAGTGCCACCTGGGAGGCCCAGAATCCTCTCATTACAGGGTTTATAATCGTTGAATCCTCCATGGCTCCAAGCAAATATATTTGTAATATGGGTTCAATGGATGTAAAACAAATCAATACACTTCGCAAAAACAGTATTAGTAATTTACACAAAAGCGTTGTGTGTGTAATCCTTAATCTTATTTTCAGGCTCTGAACAATGAGGCAGCTTCCCTACAGAGTAATTCTAAATTCGTAGTTGAGAAGACTTCCTTTCCATTTATGTTCTTTAATCTCAGGGTGCAGCGGTTTTCTGCTGTCTCTTTTTTCCTCCTCTTTTCAATGTGCTTGAGAAGGGCACAGTTCTGCATTGGTGCTGAGAAAAGTATATTATCACATTGCCGTGTCTATTCTTAATAAAATGGTTTGGTTGAGAATTGGATTTTCTTTGAGATCTTCCCTGCCTTTTCCTTGTTAGACCTGGAAGGGTCCCCTTAGGTGATCAGGCATAAGGTGGGGGGTGCATTTTGGCCAGGAAACTGTTAATGCACCCCGGGGCTATCTGAATGTGGATGCATGCTTATTAGAGATGATTTCATTGCATTTAAGGACATCTGCACTCAACAAGGGGAGGAGGAACCACGGAAATCGCATTTGCCTTTGGAGCCTGCCCCATCGGAGTGTCGGCAGTAATCAGGGTGATAATAGATGCTCTGATTACAAAGGCGGGAAGCCTTCAGTGCCAAGAATGATTTTTAGAGTGATCAGAGCAGAGGTCAAATCTAATTTCCCATGTTTGACAGGAAGGAAAAACACCAGACCGACTCACAACACCATCCATGGGAGCCTAAGTTCCTCTGAGTAAGGCCAGGGGAAGGCTCTCTCCGTGAGCCACAGCCATGGGGTTGAGCAAGGGGTCTGGCTTGTCCTTAGGGTGAAGCTCTCCAGGCAGTGAGTGTGGAGGGAAAGGGGCTCCGCTCCTGGCACCTGGTCCTAGCTGTGGGCCTTTTCATGTTTCCTCTCTGAGGGGCCTTAGAGTCACGCAAGACAGAGAAGAGCAGGAAGCTGTCACACCTAGAGACCATCTCAGGATCCAAAGCGAACTAGCTCTAGGAGGGAGAGAGGGAGCTTTCCAGCCTCTGCCATGCTCACACAAAGATAATAACCACACAGTCCCTCCAGCTGCTGTCAGGCTGTCAGAAAGACACATGGGTCTGGGCTGACATAGCCAGGCTAGGCAGATGTGACTGCACAGTGGTCAGACATGATGGATGTGAAATAAATCTTGTTTCTAAAAGAACAGAGCGTGCAAAGCACTCGCCGATCGCCTTTGTGAAAGGGGGGGCATTCTCCAGTGTGGAGAACTTGGTGCATGGTCAGTTCTGTTCCCTGGGTGCTGCTGGAGACATGTGCAGGGTGAAACCTAGCTGTGAATGGTTGTAGGATGAAGATGGTGGTGGCTATTTCTAACGCTGAAATCACACCCACCAGGAATGGAAGACTGTGAATCCATCTAAAGTAATTCCGGACACCTTCACAGCCCAGTTCACCTGTGGCTGCCTGTGTATCACTCTTTCTCACACAGGCCCACAAGCACACGCATAATTTCCTTTTGCTTACTCATAATCCAGAAGACACTTTTTAGCTCATGATAGAGTCCAATGAAAGAAGAGAAGGATCAATGAGCCAGGAGTCAGAGGCCCCTCCACCCACCACCGTGCGAGTGTCTCTGTGCTTCTCTGCTGGGAAATGAGGAGGAGTTGGGAAGGATCGCCAAGGTCCCCTCAAACCACAGCCTGTCCTGGGCAACACGAAGGCACTACATTCTCACACCTCTGAAGCTTTTTCAGTGTGTCTGTGTGCAAAGCGCAGTGAATGAGAGCCGGTGGCCAGGTTTCCAACCTCTTCCTGGACCTGATCATCTTATTCTTCATGGGCTTCAGGTTCTTCATCCTGTTTCTCGAGAGTATTGTAAGAATCATGTGATTCTGTGGCTTTGGGCTGGAGCCTGACAACAAGCATCCTGAGGGGAAGCCCATTGGCTTCCAAAAGGGGCCCCTCGGTTTTGTTAACCATCTGTCTCTCTCCAATTGGAGACTGTCCAAGAACAGGGCCCATAACTGTCTTGCTCACAGCTCCACCCTTAGACCTTAGACAAGCATATCGTGCTCCATGAGTATATGCTGGCCAGGACTGACCAAAATCCCTCTGAGTCTTAGTTACCTCAACAAATACCTACTACACTGTGAGGGTTAAATGGGATAATGTGAAGCATTAAACAGTAAGGATTAATCAAAGCTAGCTGCTAGTCTTCTTATTGTTATACGTCAATTCCATAGTGGCCAATAGATTCGTCTTCCTGAGTTCTGTGGCCACCATCTCACGTCCCTGTTCAGAAATGTCTGATTTCCACAGAGTAAAGAAAGCCCAATCTGCTTGGTTTGAACCCCAAATTTCCCAGCATGATTTCTGTCCATGTCCCTGCACAAACTCTTCTCATTCCTCCGAATGAATAAGCCCTACTTACCCCTTCACTCACTTTACCCCCTACCCCACATAGAGTGCTGTTCCCATTCTTCGTTTTCTGGCTGAATCATTCTCTACGCACCACCCAAGGCCGTACCCTATAGACTCAAACTCAAACCTATGGAAAGCATGTAAGTGGTAAGGTAAGAACAATATTGAAGTCACTTCAATTCTGAAGCTTGGACGCACTCGCAGTTGGGAATTCTACAGCATCTCCTGTTATCCAAAACCTCTTTATATTACTAGTTCTTAGGGATTATATCTTGGATGAGAGACAGAGGTGAGCTCTCAGATTTTCACCTGAGTATCAGCGAAAAACAGGAAAATGTGTCCTGTGAATACATCCCTTGAGTCCATGGGCAGAGGCAATATATCAAGACAGTAGTAGTCCAGGGTAAGTATTCATGTGAGAGAGAGGACTGAGAAGTCTCACATCATTGATACCTACCTTCTCACACAGTCTCATACCGGTTTCTGATTTCTGCAGGTTTAAAACATTAAGGTTAGCACCATGGGGGAAAATCCATTTCTAGGTCCCTTCCAGTTTTATGACTTGGGTCAAACCCTCTTAAAGAAATATGGTTTCTTAACATTGACTGCTTTCATTTGGGATGCAATTTCAGAGCAATACCAAGCACTTCTTTGGGCAGAGGGGAATAGCCCTCCAGAGGGCCTGCAGCAGCACCCAAGCTGGCTGCTAGGTGACAAATGTGTAGGATTTTCTCCCCTAATTTTAATCTACCGCCACTCAGTTTAGCATGGTTTATCTCTATGGTTTCCACATGTGTTTAGCTGTGTAAGCTCTGTTCAAGCTACACAAATGAAGAACCCCACTCTGCAAATGTGAAGAGGCCCTGGTTACAGAGGGTAGTGTTTGAGTCCTGTCTGCTCCCATCCTCTCCAGCCTTCCCCTAGAACCTCAGAGGGACCCACTGAGGCCCACTGAGCATGTGAAAAATCCCAGGCATAGTTTTTGAAAGCCAGCTTTGGAGCCAGCTGAAGTCAAATCTTGGCTCAGTGCTTGACTGACCTCTTGATCTTCACATGCTTTATCTGTAAATTGAATCTAATAATGCCTACAATAATAATATATGCCTGATATAATAATACGGCTTCCCTGATGGCTCATTTATAACTCATAAAAGTCATAAATAATGTGTGGAGAGTGTCTGGCCCATAGTAGGTGCTCAATACATAGCTATTTAGGCTATGCCTCAGACAGACCACTTTTCTGGGGCTGCAGAGGATTGGAATTAGAGTGAGAGACCTCATGAAGCTGAGAGCTTGGCTCCTACTGTGAGATGGAAGGGGAAAAGTAAGACAGATGAGGAGACAAAGCACCACAGGAGAAAAGAGGCAGAAGGAAGGAACATTTCTAATCAGCAGTGGCTGAAAACTGCTAGTTACCGACCCAATCCACCTGCTAGATGCACGGGGCATGGAGGCCACAGGGGACAGCGGAGCCACAAAACAGATGATCCTGGGCCTCTGAATTGTGATACACACACCAACTGTAAAAACTTCTATTGTAGTTGAGCCACTGTACATTTTGGATTCTACTTATTCTTACAGTTTAGCCTGCTCTCATACACTATTGTCTTTGCTTGTGGTCAAAGGTTGAAGTCAGTTGCCTTCAAGAACAACAAAAATCCACAAAGGGATTTGTGGAAACATCTAATTTCCCTGTGTTCCCACATTCAAACAGCCACAGTCCCCAGTCCCTCTATACTCGGTGGTCTCAGGGCAAGGGGAGAGGAGGTCAGGTCATGGGGAAGCCAGCCCATGCGTTACATTACCACATCTGTTTCCTTCAAGAGAGGTCCCGTTCCTCTTGGGGCTGGAGCCAGGAGGCCGCAGCCCAGGTGCAGAGGGGCCTCCGGGAGACATGGGGCTGGTGCGGGGACCACCGATTGTGGTGGCTGAGCCGCCCCCAAGGTGGCCGTCTCCAGAGTTCTGCCGCTTGCAGTACAGCGAAGAGGAGGTGGGCAGGGAGCCCCTGTGGCTAAAGGTGGGGGAGGAGGGGTCCACGCCGTAGCGGCTCATGCTCGCAGGGTTCACCAGGCACTCCTCGGTGGTGACTGTTTTTGCTAGGCAAGAAGGCAGAGCAGAGAAGCAGAGATTAGAGAGCAGTCAGGAGGCCACCAGGCGCTGGGTCTTGGAAAATCTTTCCCCAGCAGCACGGGTACCACTGTGTGTGGGGATGACAGAGGAGAAGGAATGGACCCCAAGGCATACACCCCAGTAGCTCAGCTCTCAGCAGAATGACACCTGCCTCACCAACAAAGCGGACTTTAATAGGGATTAGGACATGTGACCCTTCGTGTTCCAAGGAAAATGGGATCATCTTGGTTATTGATGAAGTGTAAATAAAATTCAAACAACGGTCTTTCTCCCTCTATGGCTCTGCTCCTCCAGGAGTCTCTGCCAGCTTGTTGGAATATCCTGCCTCCCTCTTCTTTCACCCATAACCACTGCCTTCCTCACCTGGCCCAAGATTCCTGGGAGAGATCAAGCCAGAGTCACGGTGTCCCAGAGTCAGGAGAAACAACTTCGGCCTGCGTTCTGGTACAGGTTGGCGGTGCTTCCTCCCCACACTTTCAGTTCCAGTACACAGGAGGGCACTAACCTTCCACCAAGGTGAACAAACTAGGGACATAAATGGTGATCTGGATGGCCCCAAGGTCCTCCCCAAACCGTGCAGATAAGAGAGAAAGAGCCCATCCAAAGTACAGAGACAGAAGAGGACCTGAAGAGCCTACCAACCTCCTCCTCAGCTCCCTCACCCATGCAGATCAGGACTTTGTACACTTTTAAAACTCATTTTTACAGCCTGTTGAACTCTGTGAGCTATACAAATGGTGTAGGGTATTTTGTTTGAAAAGATAAGGCCTAGAGGAATTATAGGGATAGAAAGAGGAAGAAAAATACTCTAGCAATTCCTTTTCTTCTTGACCCTGACAAGATCATATCTGTCTAACTCCATCAATAACCATCCAAATACCACACATGATAAAAATGGATATGGACATCCCCAAAGTGACTTTAAAAAAGAAAAACTAATGGACCCCTCCACCCTCCTAAGGCTGGCAATAAGTAAGCACATCTGGGGCCACGGGATCCAGATATCTTCTTCTGTAAACCAGTATGGATTACTCCCACAATATAGGTATTAAAACATAAAGACCTGATTTAATTAGGGCAATTAGCAGGTCTTCTCACATATGGGGATGCATATGGAGCTTGCCTAGAAATAAAAACCACTACATATGGAATACAGCTAAAGCAGTGCAGTGCCTAGAGCAAATTTATATCTGTTAATATTTATATTTAAAAAGAAAAATCTTAAATTAATAACCTGCTGCTGCTGCTAAGTCGCTTCAGTCATGTCCGACTCTGTGCGACCCCATAGACGGCAGCCCACTAGGCTCCCCCATCCCTGGGATTCTCCAGGCAAGAATACAAGAATACTGGAGTGGGTTGCCATTTCCTTCTCCAAATTAATAACCTAATCTTCCTCAATAAAATACTGGGGTAGAGGAGGGAAAACCAAACCTAAAGCAAGTACAAGGAAGAAAATAATAAAGACTGCAGCAGAAATTAATTAAATAGAGGACAAAAAAATAGAGAAAATCATGAAACCAAAGCCTGGCTCTTTGAAAAGATCAACAAAATTGACAAACTTTTTTAGCTAGATTGGCCAAGAAAAAAAGAAGACTCAGAAATGAAAGAGATGACATTAACAGCACTCTCAAAGAAATAAAATGGATTATTAAAAAATATTACAATTATTGCCAATAAACTAGGTAATTAGAAGAAATGGACAAACTGACAGAAATAGACAATCTGAATCAACATAAAGCAAGTAAAGAGATCAAATGGTAATAAAAAAAAACACAAAGAAATCCCAGACTTTAATGGCTTCAGAAATTAATTCTACAAAGCATTTAAAGAAAAATTAAAACCAGTTCTTCACAAAGTCTTCCAAAAAGTAAAAATGGAGTGCTATGGACTGAACTGTGTCCCCCTCAAATGTTCATATGTTGAAGCTCTAGCCCCGCCCTGGGGAACTATACTTGGAGAGAGGGGCCATAATGAGATAACTGAGGTTAATTAAGGTCTTAAGGGTAGGACCTCAACCCAATAGGACTGATTAAAAAGAAAGTACTGACAAGAAGAGGAAGAGACATGAGGGAGTCTCCCTGTTCACACACACGCACAGAGAAGAAGCAACGTGAGCACACAGAGAAGGTGGCTGTCCACTAGCCAGGAAGAGTGGGCCACCAGAAACTAACCCTGATGACAGCTAGATCACAGACTGCTCACATCCAGAACTATGAGAAAACAAAAAGTTAAAGCTACTGAGGATGAGGTTCCTATTATGGAAGCCGGGCAGACTAATATAAGGAGGGAATATTTCCCAACTCATTCTATGAGAACACCAATATGCTGACACCAAAACTAGACAAAGACATCACAAGAAAACTAGAGATCAATGTCTTATTAATATGGGTACAACAATTCTCAACAATATGCTAGCAAAACAAATCCATAACATACAGAACAACTTATACATCATGATCAAGTAGGATTTGTTTCAGGGATGCAGGGTTGGTTTAACATCTGAAAATCAATTAATGTAATACATGACATCATCCATTAATGTAATACATGATGATGTCCTGAAGATGGTGACTGCAGCCATGAAATTAAAAGACGCTTACTTCTTGGAAGGAAAGTTACGACCAACCTAGGCAGCATATTAAAAAGCAGAGACATTACTTTGCCAACAAAGGTCTATCTAGTCAAGGCTATGGTTTTTCCAGTGGTCATGTATGGATGTGAGAGTTGGATTATAGAGAAAGCTGAGTGCAGAAGAGTCGATGCTTTTGAAGTGTGGTGTTGGAGAAGACTCTTGAGAGTCCCTTGGACTGCAAGGAGATCCAACCAGTCCATCCTAAAGGAGACCAGTCCTGGGAGTTCATTGGAAGGACTGATATTGAAGCTGAAACTCCAATACTTTGGCCACCTGATGTGGACAGCTGACTCATTTGAAAAGACCCTGATGCTGGGAAAGATTGAGGGCAGGAGGAGAAGGAGATGACAGTGGATGAGATGGTTGGATGGCATCACTGACTCGATGGACATCGGTTTGGGTGGACTCTGGGAGTTGGTGATGGACAGGGAGGCCTGGCGTGCTGCGGTTCATGGGGTTGCAAAGAGTTGGACACAACTGAGCGTCTGAACTGAACTGAACTGACGATGTCCATTAATGTGACATACAACATGGATAGAATGAAAACCAAAGATCATATGATTATCTCAATAGATGCATAAAAAGCGTTTGATAGAACCCAACAGTTTTTCATGAGAAAAACACTCAATGCACTAGGAATGGAAGGGAACTTCCTCCAAATGAAAAAAAAGGCATTCCACAAAAAAACCCTACACTTAACATTATAGTTAATGGTGAAAGGCTGGACACTTTTTCTTCTAAAATCAGGAAGAACACAAAGATGTCTCTATTCTTGCTACTTCTATTCAACACTGAATTAGAGGTTCCAACCAGGGCAAATAGGTAAGGAAAAGAAAAGGCATCTAATTTGGAAAGGAAAAGTTAAATCTGTTTATGTAGAAAATTCTAAGGAATCCAATAAAACTCTATTGAAATTAAGAGATGAATTCAGCGAAGTTATAGGATACAAAATATGTAAATATCAATTGTACTTTAAGCTACGGTTTTTCCAGTAGTCATGTATGGATGTGAGAGATGGACCATAAAGAAGGCTGAGCACTGAAGAATTGATGCTTTTGAATTGTGGTGCTGGAGAAGACTCTTGAGAATCCCTTTTACTGCAAGGAGATCCAACTAGATCCTAAAGGAAATCAACCCTAAATATTCATTGGAAGGACTGATGCTGAAATTCCACTACTTTGGCCACTGGATGTGAAGAGCTGACTCATTAGAAAAGACCCTGATGCTGGGAAAGATTGAAGGCAAAAGAAGTAGGGGAGTGGCAGAGGATGAGATGCTTAGATAGCATCACTGTCAATGGACATGAATTTGAGGAAACTCCAGAAAATAGTGGAGGGTAAAAGAACCTGTCCTGCTGCAGTCCATGGGGCTGCAAAGAGTCAGGCACAACAGCACACACACAGAGAGAAAACTGGGACCCTCACACACTGCTGGTGGGAATGTAAAATTGTACAACCTCTTTGGAAACATCCTGGCTCTTTCTCAAATGGTTAAAAATAAGTTCACCATATGACCCAGCAATTCTACTCCTAGGTATATATATTTCCAAGAAAAATGAAATTTCCACACAAAAACTTCCACATGAATGTTTCCAGAAGCACTATTCATAAGAGCCAAAATGTGGAAACAACTCAAATAACTATCAACTGATGAACAGACGAACAAAACATGGCATATCCATTCAGCGGAATATTATTCAAGCATAGAAGGGATGAAGTATTGATCCATGCTACAGTGTGAATGAAGTTTGAACTATTATGCTAAGTAAAGAAACCAGGCCACAGAATATCACATATTAAATGATTTCATTTGTATGAAATGTCCAGGATGGGCAAATCTATAGAAACAAAAAAGTAGATTAGTGGTTGCTTAGGACCTGGGGGTTGGGGGTGCTGGGGGTCCTAGCGCCGCCTGCGCTCTGTGCACCGTCACAGCCCCCTGCAGCGGTGGAGAGTGCCAGGCTGCGACAGCGCAGGAGCAGCTGAGAGGAGCTGCCCCACGCCCGAGGCCAGGGGCGGCAGCCGGGAGGAGCAACCCCACGTCCAAGGAGAGGTGGCTGCGCCGGCACAGGGTGGCCTAGAGGAGCTATTCCACGTTCAAGGTCAGGAGGCAGCGATGAGGAGATACCGCTCATCCAAGGTAAGGAGCAGCAGCTGCGCTTTGCTGGAGCAGCCGTGAAGAGATACCCCACGTTCAAGGTAAGAGAAACCCAAGTAAGATGGTAGGTGTTGCAAGAAGGCATCAGAGGGCAGACACACTGAAACCATACTCACAGAAAACTAGCCAATCTAATCACACTAGGACCACAGCCTTGTCTAACTCAATGAAACTAAGGCCATGCCCGCGGGGCAACCCAAGACGGGTGGGTCATGGTGAAGAGGTCTGACAGAATGTGGTCCACTGGAGAAGGGAATGGCAAACCACTTCAGTATTCTTGCCTTGAGAACCCCATGAACAGTATGAAAAGGCAAAATGAGAGGATACTAAAAGAGGAACTCCCCAGGTCAGTAGGTGCCCAATATGCTACTGGAGATCAGTGGAGAAATAACTCTAGAAAGAATGAAGGGATGGAGCCAAAGCAAAAACAATACCCAGCTGTGGATGTGACTGGTGATAGAAGTAAGGTCTGGTGCTGTAAAGAGCAATATTGCATAGGAACCTGGAATATCAGGTCCATGAATCAAGGCAAATTGGAAGTGGTCAAACAGAAGATGGCAAGAGTGAACATTGACATTCTAGGAATCGGCGAATTAAAATGGACTGAAATGGGTGAATTTAACTCAGATGACCATTATATCTACTACTGCAGGCAGGAATTCCTTAGAAGAAGTGGAGTAGCCATCGTGGTCAACAAAAAAGTCCGAAATGCAGTACTTGGATGCAATCTCAAAAACGACAGAATGATCTCTGTTCATCTCCAAGGCAAACCATTCAATATCACAGTAATCCAAGTCTATGCCCCAACCAGTAATGCTCAAGAAGCTGAAATTGAACGGTTCTGTGAAGACCTACAAGACTGTTAAGAACTCACACCCAAAAAAGATATCATTTTCATTATAAGGGACTGGAATGCAAAAGTAGGAAGTCAAGAAACACCTGGAGTAACAGGCAAATTTGGCCTTGGAATATGGAATGAAGCAGGGCAAAGATGAATAGAGTTTTTCCAAGAAAATGCACTGGTCATAGCAAACACCCTCTTCCAACAACACAAGAGAAGACTCTACACATGGACATCACCAGATGGTCAACACCGAAATCAGATTGATTATATTCTTTGCAGCAAAAGATGGAGAAGCTCTATACAGTCAACAAAAACAAGACCAGGAGCTGACTGTGGCTCAGATCATGAACTCCTTATTGCCAAATTCAGACTTAAATTGAAGAAAGTAGGGAAAACCACTAGACCATTCAGGTATGACCTAAATCAAATCCCTTATGATTATACAGTGGAAGTGAGAAATAGATTTAAGGGTCTAGATCTGATAGATAGAGTGCCTGATGAACTATGGAATGAGGTTCGTGACATTGTACAGGAGACAGGGATCAAGACCATCCCCATGGAAAAGAAATGCAAAAAAGCAAAATGGCTGTCTGGGGAGGCCTTACAAATAGCTGTGAAAAGAAGAGAAGCGAAAAGCAAAGGAGAAAAGGAAAGATATAAGCATCTGAATGCAGAGTTCCAAAGAATAGCAAGAAGAGATAAGAAAGCCTTCTTCAGCGATCAATGCAAAGAAATAGAGGAAAACAACAGAATGGGAAAGACTAGAGATCTCTTCAAGAAAATTAGAGATACCAAGGGAACATTTCATGCAAAGATGGGCTCGATAAAGGACAGAAATGGTATGGACCTAACAGAAGCAGAAGATATTAAGAAGAGGTGGCAAGAATACACAGAAGAACTGTACAAAAAAGATCTTCATGACCCAGATAATCACGATGGTGTGATCACTCACCTAGAGCCAGACATCCTGGAATGTGAAGTCAAGTGGGCCTTAGAAAGCATCACTATGAACAAAGCTAGTGGAGGTGATGGAATTCCAGTTGAGCTATTTCAAATCCTGAAAGATGATGCTGTGAAAGTGCTGCACTCAATATGCCAGCAAATTTGGAAAACTCAGCAGTGGCCACAGGACTGGAAAAGGTCAGTTTTCATTCCAATCCCAAAGAAAGGCAATGCCAAAGAATGCTCAAACTACCACACAATTGTACTCATCTCACACGCTAGGAAAGTAATGCTTAAAATTCTCCAAGCCAGGCTTCAGCAATACGTGAACTATGAGCTTCCAGATATTCAAGCTGGTTTTAGAAAAGGCAGAGGAACCAGAGATCAAATTTCCAACATCCACTGGATCATGGAAAAAGAAAGAGAGTTCCAGAAAAACATCTATTTCTGCTTTATTGACTATGCCAAAGCCTTTGACTGTGTGGATCACAATAAACTGTGGAAAATTCTGAGAGAGATGGGAATACCAGACCACCTGACCTGCCTCTTGAGAAACCTGTATGCAGGTCAGGAAGCAACAGTTAGAACTGGACATGGAACAACAGACTGGTTCCAAATAGGAAACGGAGTATGTCAAGGCTGTATATTGTCACCCTGCTTATTTAACTTCTATGCAGAGTACATCATGAGAAACACTGGTCTGGAAGAAGCACAAGCTGGAATCAAGATTGCCGGGAGTAATTTCAGTAACCTCAGATATGCAGATGACACCACCCTTATGGCAGAAAGTGAAGAGGAACTAAAAAGCCTCTTGATGAAAGTGCAAGTGGAGAGTGAAAAAGTTGGCCTAAAGCTCAACATTCAGAAAAGGAAGATCATGGCATCTGGTCCCATCACTTCATAGTAAATAGATGGGGAAACAGTGGAAACAGTGTCAGATTTTATTTTTTGGGGCTCCAAAATCACTTCAGATGGTGACTGGAGCCATGAAATTAAAAGACGCTTACTCCTTGGAAGAAAAGTTATGACCAACCTAGATAGTATATTCAAAAGCAGAGACATTACTTTGCCGACTAAGGTCCATCTAGTCAAGGCTATGGTTTTTCCTGTGGTCATGTATGGATGTGAGAGTTGGACTGTGAAGAAGGCTGAGCGCCGAAGAATTGATGCTTTTGAACTGTGGTGTTGGAGAAGACTGTTGAGAGTCCCTTGGACTGCAAGGAGATCCAACCAATCCTTTCTGAAGGAGATCAGCCCTGGGATTTCTTTGGAAGGAATGATGCTAAAGCTGAAACTCCAGTACTTTGGCCACCTCATGTGAAGAGTTGACTCACTGGAAAAGCCTCTGATGCTGGGAGGGACTGGGGGCAGGAGGAGAAGGGGATGACAGAGAATGAGATGGCTGGATGGCATCACTGACTCGCTGGACGTGAATCTGAGTGAACTCCGGGAGTTGGTGATGGACAGGGAGGCTTGGCGTGCTGCGATTCATTGGGTCGCAAAGAGTCGGACACAATTGAGCGACTGAACTGAACTGAACTAACTGGGGGTCCTAGCTAACAGGTGTGTTGTGTTTGAGGTGTGGAAAACGTTTTACAACTGACTGAGGTGAGAGCTGCACAAATCTGTGATATACTAAAGCTGTTGAATTTAAATGGGTGAATTGTATGAAATATGAATTATATCTCAATAAAGCTGTTTTTAAAAACATCGCAGAGGCCCCAGTGTTTGGCTGTGAACAGATTCTTGAGCGTGCTGTGCAGTCCAGTCTGACACTGCCTTGGCCACTAGGACACAGACATGAGAAGCAAAGGGGAGGTCTGCATGCCCCATGCTTATCTTTTGTGGCTAATGCAGTGCTGCAAGACGTCTGCAGGAACCTGGAACCCTGCACCTCTGCCTGGATGGCCTCCATTTCATCATCCCTCCTGGTCAGAAGACATCAGCGGAAAGGAGCTGGCTGTGAAGCTATGTACTAGGCTGCTTCTAGAGTGAAGTGCTGAAGAGGAAGACAAACATTTTTGAGAATCTACTAATATGGCCAGTACATTCCTAGCCAGTCAGCAGCAAGGCTGCCATTCCATTCCCTTTATCAAAAAGCATTCCTAGTCTGGGATACTAATCCTTTCTGTGTCCCCAGTGGCAGATGCTTTGATGTATGTGAGGAAGCTACTCATAGTGTCTGGCATGACGCTTGGCATACAGAAGGTTCTCAATAAATATTTATTAAGTAGACATTTGGGCACTAAGGCTGGTATTACAGAGAAGATACATTAAAATTCATATTATTAAGAACTAAATATGAAGGCTTCATGTGGATGCATGACAAACAATGAAAAACTCTAAAACATTTATTCTGTTTATTAAATATTTCAAATCCAAATTAAATATGCCTATGGAAGTCTGACAATCTACAGGAGTGAATGCAGATAATTCACCAATCTGCAGTATGGCTGAAAAATACAGATGCAGATGGAATATTGTTCTCCTATGACAACGTGTGGAGATGCGGAACAAGGGAATGTGGACTGTATTGGTTTAAAAACTGCTGACAAGCTTGGGTGAGATCAAAGGTAATAAAAGTCAGCTTCTGGGCTATGATCCAAATGAATTCATCATAAAGTGAAACTGACTTGAGAGAGCATCAAACAATAGACCTCTACCTGGCAAAGGCTGTGCCAGGGACTCTGAAGGCGGTCAGGAGGACAGTCGTGGAGACGGATCGCTAAGCCGCAGACATGGTCCCGCACAGCCTGCAGCTCCCAGGAAGCCCGGGAGCGAGCTGCACGCTCAGGTGCCGTTCCGAATTGAGGAGATGCACCTGCTCCGACCCAACTAAAACAGCCTTTGCCTCACCTTTGCAAATAGGGGTGCTGACACTTACATCACACCAGAGGGTAAAAATAACTGATCCAGTGAAGGCCATCTTTCAACCACAGGGCTGAAAAGAACCCTCCCTGAGGACCCTGCCCAACATTTCCTCAAGTGTTAAAATGTGTCCCACTGGCCACCAGGGGCTGATTCTTGGTGGCACTTAGGTGTGTTCGTTTCCTAAGGCTGCAGAAATTACCACAAATCAGGTGACTTCAAACAACAGAAATCTATTGTCTCCTAGTTCTGGAGGCTACAAGTCTGAAATCAAGGTGTTGGCAGGGTCATGCTCTCCAAAGGCTCTAGAAGAAGATCCTTTTTTGCCTCTACCTGTTTCTGGTGATAGCCAGCGACCCATGGTGTTCCCTGGCTGCAGACACAGCACTCCAACAGTTGCCTCTGTTGTCACATGGGATTCTCCCTGTGTGTCTAAATCTGTGTCCAAATTTCTTATAAGGACACCAGTTATTAGATTGGCACCCATAATCCAGTGTGACCTCATCACAACTTGATTACTGCAAAGACCCTCTTTCCAAAGAAAGTCCCTTTCACAAGTATCCGCAGTTAGAACTTGAACGTGTTTCTTTTTGGAAGACACAAAAACTGGTGAACGTTATCTTTTTATGGCCATGTATTTTAGTGCACAGCAATAAAATATAATTAACCCATCAAACTATGCTTCCACTGATAAGATATCACTGCTTGAGATGACTAAAGGCTAAGGTTAAAAGAAATGAATCTATTTAAAGGAATATCTTGAGTAAATACTTCTATAGGTTTCCTCAAACAAAGCAAAAATTATGAAGGTGGTAAATTAACGGAGGAACACCTGGAGCTCACTCCAAATTCTCTCTTCAGGGAGGGGTGGTGCTTGGAGAGGAAAATAAAGTAAATAGCTGAGCCTCTTATTTAAAAGCTTCCCCAAAGAGATTTTACAGTCTCCCCACAGTTAGGTCATTATGCCACAAACCTCACTACCTAAAACTTCTTCCTTATATCTAACCCAAGTTCCTATTGCTTCAGTTAAAAAGATGACTGCTGGATACATACAGTTTATACTCTTAAAACCATTAAGCTATGCAGCATACAGGGAAGATGAATTACAGGTAAGCAGAGCTTCTAGTAGTTTAAGAATTTAATGAAGTGTGGCTCATGAATTGTTTGTTACAAAACGCCTATTTGAAAAAGAAGAAGGACCAAACCTATCCTTGGAGACAGAACTATACTTTTCAAGCAGTTTTGTGGATGACTGGGGAGTGAACACCAGATGGGGCCAGCAGACCTGGGATTGTCTGGCGAGAGTGCCTTATGAAGACCCGGCTACAGTGCGCAGACTCACGGCAAACCAGAGGGCTGACAGATCAACACATTCCTGGTCCTTTTCTCCCAGATGAGATGAGAGAGAAAATTCCTTCTCATCTGAAATGAGTTGTCTTGTCACCCTGGCAGCTCTCATTGAACAGGAGGCAACAACCCAGCCTCTAGTTAAAGCTGTTTCATCACTGTGGACAGTAGGGTGAACAAGAGGCACTTGATGTACTTCTCTACTATAAACCCTGCCTCTATCCAAGACACTAAGGATGCCACTTGTAAATCATTAAGTCTTTCCTCCCAGAAAAGTTCTGATCTGCTTTTGTATGATCACAAGAGTGTGCTTAAATAGAAAGGCACAGGCACAAATGGCTCTCACAGAAGCCTGCCACATTTTCAGGATTTGGTGTCTTGGAAACTTTCAAAAGAGGCTGGTGTGCCTTTTTCACCGAGGCTAATCTGTGGACTACAGTGTCCCCCAGCTGGTACATATAAAGTCTGCCTATTAGGCTAGAGAATAATCTGTGTGCTGTGTGTGCGCAGTCACTCAGTTGTGTCTGACTCTTTGTGACCCCGTAGACTGTAGCCCGGAGAAGGCACTGGCACCCCACTCCAGTACTCTTGCCTGGAAAATCCCATGGATGGATGAGTCTGGTAGGCTGCAGTCCATGGGGTCGCTGAGAGTCGGACACGACTGAGTGACTTCACTTTCACTTTTCACTTTCATGCACTGGAGAAGGAAATGGACACCCACTCCAGTGTTCTTGCCTAGAGAATCCCAGGGACAGGGGAGCCTGGTGGGCTGCCGTCTATGGGGTCGCACAGAGTCGGACACGACTAAAGCGACTTAGCAGCAGCAGCAGCAGCAGCAGCAGCAGACTGTAGCCCTGAAACCAAACTATGGTGGAGGTAAGGAAGATGAGAAAGACTTCTGCTTTATTGACTAGCCAAATCCTTTGACTATGTGGATCACAACAAACTCTGGAAAATTCTTAAGGAGATGGAAATACCAGACCACCTAACCTGCCTCCTGATAAAACTGTATGCAGGATAAGAAGCAACAGTTAGAACTGGACATGGAACAACAGACTGGTTCCAAATCAGGAAAGGAGTACGTCAAGGCTGTATACTGTCACCCTGGTTATTTAACTTCTATGCAGAATACATCATGCGAAACACCAGGCTGGATGAAGCACAAGCTGGAATCAAGATTGCTGGGAGAAATATCAATAATCTCAACATACGCAGATGACAGCACCCTTATGGCAGAAAGTGAAGAACTAAAGAGCTCTTGATGAAAGTGAAAGAGGAGAGTAAAAAGTTGGCTTAAAACTCAACATTCAGAAAACTAAGATCACGGCATCTGGTCCCATCACTTCATGGCAAATAGATGGGGAAACAGTGGAAACAGTGACAGACTTTATTTTGGGGGGCTCCAAAATCACTGCAGATGGTGACTGCAGCCATGAAGTTAAAAGACGCTTGCTCCTTGGAAGAAAAGCTATGACCAACCTAGACAGCATATTAAAAAGCAGAGACATTACTTTGCCAACAAAGGTCCATCTAGTCAAAGCTATGGTTTTTCCAGTAGTCATGTATGGATGTGAGAGCTGGACTATAAAGAGAGCTGAGTGCTGAAGAATCGATGCTTTTGAACTGTGGTGTTGGAGAAGACTCTTGAGAGTCCCTTGGACTGCAAGGAGATCAAACCAGTCAATCCTAAAGGAAATCAGTCCTGAATATTCATTGGATGGACTGATTGCTGAAGCTGAAGCTCCAATACTTTGGCCACCTGATGTGAAGAACTAACTCATTGGAAAAGACCCTGATGCTGGCAAAGACTGAAGGCAGGAGGAGAAGGGGACAACAGAGGATGAGATGGTTGGACGGCATCACCAACTCGATGGACATGAGTTTGAGCAAGCTCTGGGAGTAGGTGATGGACAGGGAAGCCTGGTGTGCTGCAGTTCATGGGGTTGCCAAGAGTTGGATGTGACTGAGAAACTGAACTGAACTGAGACTGTAGCCCGCCAGGCTACTCTGTCCATGGAATTCTCTAGGCAAGAATACTGGAGTGGGTTGCCATTTCCTCCTCCAAGGGATCTTCCCGACCCAGGGATTAAACACAGGTCTTCTGCACTGGCAGGCAGATTCTTTACCACTGAATCACCTGTGAAGCCCAAATAATACTCCAGAAGAGTTCAAACCTGCTCAGCCTCAAAGGATACCCCTTTGCTCCTGAATCTGCACCAGGTCTAAGCCTCCTCATTCAGGGAACACAGCTCTAGGGTCTGAGGAGTGTGGACTCCTCCTTCTGCCTGCGCCCCTGCAGAGGCTGGGGCGGGGTTGGGGGGGAATGCCCCTGCATCCTCAGCTTCCAAAACACCCAGCACGGCCCAGCCTGCTCCATTTCCAGGTCAACTGAGTGCCTGGAATGTGGAGAACCTCTGAGGAGAAGCAAGAAGAGGCAGAGGGACGGGAGGGAGAAAGCCAAGAGCCAGGAGAGAAAGTCCGAGAGCAGCGGGAGTGGCCAGGGAGTTCTTTTGGGGGATGTTGACCCATTTTCATGTAGGACACAAGACCCAACTGCTCACAGTTAAGTGAGCTTGGACTATTTAATTTATTTAAAGAATTTTAATGGCACTTAACTTGGATTCTCTAACCAAACAAAGCCTTGAAAAGTGGCGAGACCACGATCTGCAAAATTATTCTCAAATAGGATCTCTACATGCAATAATAAGCCTACACCCCAGTCTCAGACCCTGTTCTTCCCAGCACTAATTAGTTCTCTCTCTCCCCACCCCCTCTCTATGTCTCTCTCTCTCTCTCTCACACACACACACACACACACATACAGACACACACACCCTCCATTCCCCATCTTATTTCCCCACATCAGTCCCGGCTTTCCAGCTGAAGGAACAGCTGCACAGAGTGAAACCTTTCTTCAGTCATCTCCGCTCCTGGCAGACTGATTGCCAGCAGGTCTGCCCTGCCCAGCCGGCCACACAACTCTGCCCAGGCTGGCAGGAAGGTCAGACCACAGGATTGTCCAGAGGGCTCCGTGTGTGAATGCCTTGGCTCTGCTGCATAACGAGATGGCAGCACCACGGATCCCTAGCCCCGAACCCCAGATTAGAAGAGGAAGTAACACAGTCAACCTGATTGTGCCGCCTCTTGGTTATCTGTGTGGTAACTATTCCCCTCTGCTTAATCAGGTGCCACCACCTGAGAAGCACAGCTAGTAAACTCTGAAAAGCAGGGAAAGAGACCCGCAAAAAGAGAAACGGAAAGAGGTGGGGAGGAGGGCCGGGAAACAATCACAGGTCCCAACAGAGCTGCCCTCCCCGGCTCAGAGCCCGAAACCTGGGTTCCTACCTTGAGTGGCTGCGTCTCCACCCCCAGGTGCCTCAGGCACGCTCCTCTCCAGCGCGGCAGGTGCCCAGCACGTGCTCGGTGCTGTGGGACCTAGGAGGGGCCTCCGAGGGACTGCCTGGTGTCAGAAACCCCCAGCTTTCCCCTCTGCCTTCCTGCCGCCTTTCGCTGAGGTTCTCGCGGAGGTCTGCAGGTTTCCTTCTCTCCGGCTTGGTCCCGCCCCTTGTTCTTGCCCAGATAAGCTCGTTGTGTTTTCCCTCAGGGCCCTCTGCAGCCTCTTGTCCCAGCCTTCCTGGTTCAAAGGGCACTGGGCCGCACCACCTCTGAGGCTTAGCCTTTCATTCCCTCAATTACATTTTCCATTAACTTGGTCTCTGGCCAGTATAGATCTTCCCCTCAAGCTTGTCTCTAAGTTCAGATCGCTCAGCCCACAGAATCAACCTTATGACTCCCCTCTGGTCCATTCAAGTACATCTATACTTTTCCTCCGTATACTTTCCACCAACCGTAATTTTAATGCCTGACACCTGAACTTCTTTAGTCCTTTCAAATGTTGCTGGTTTGCCTGAGACTTTGTTCTTTATGATTTAAGATCTCCTCTCATGGAAATTTTGCCCAAAGGCAATTTTCCCCAATGTCGGCCGCTTTAGAACAGTGAGTGCCCTTTCAGTCTCCAGAGGAGAACAGGTTCCCTCTCTGTAGTCTTTTCTTTGCAGCTTTGCCAAAGCCTCTACCCGGAGGCTTCTGGGAATTTCCAGGAGGAGGCGGAGGGTGAGAGTGGGGGGCCTTTTGCCGTCAAGCTCTGTTTCTTCAACAATTTTTGGGTCTTTCATAGGAAACTGGGGAAACTTAGAGTGACCCTTACTCAGGAAAATGCTGGAGTCCCTGGAATAGAGGACACCATACAAATTCTGGTTCTAAATGGACATCCTGACTTTCAGGAAGGCATTCCAGTATTTCTCAAGTGGGTGAAGTAGGCTGCCATGTTGTGAGCATCTCTGTGGACGGGCCTACGTGGCAAGGAATCAATGGCTCGTGGGAAGCGGAATCCTGCCCACAACCATATGAATGAGCTGGGGAGTGGGTCCTTCCTTAGCCAAGCTCTGAGGTGCTTGCCACCTTGTGAGAGAACCACAGCTGGGGAACACAGTCAAGCTGCACCTGAATTCCAGATCACAGAAACTGTAAGATGATACATGTTATTTTAAGCCACTAAATTTTAGGGTAATTTGTCACACAGCAATGTATAAATATTACAGGTGGGAAAGGAATAATACATTCCTCTTGACTCTGCATATCTAGGTTGGAAGTTACAATTATTAATTCAATAGCAGTTAGGATGTATACGCTATAGAATATCTAATTCTCTGTCAGGAAGTTTATGGGATTCTTTCTTTTTTTCAATAATCAAAGGGTTTGCTACTTATATCTGAGACCCAGAAATGACCCACTAATAGGAGAAAGTCTGTGGAGTTTATCTTGGATGCCTGCTGCTTTCCAAAGTTGCTTCAATTCCTCTTGACAAGGTTTACCATTTTATTCCTAGTTCTGATACATGGTCAGTAGATACTGGTGTGGATAACCTGCAGCTATTACCTTAGAACACACCACAGAGGCTCAGGGTACAGGTCCAGAGGAGCAGCCCAAAAGACAGTCTCCAGTTATAGCTCCTGTGGGCCCCGGAGATTTGGGGATGGCCACATCTCATACACTCTTCCATCACAGGCAGGAGCCTCTTTGGACAGGCCTGCCAGAGACACAGAAGGCCTTCTGCTGCTGACCCAGATGTCCCCAGCATGATCTCCAGTTCTAGAGTCGCTCACGGGGGACTAATGGGTAGGGTGTCACCTGAAGGACAGTTAGCTTCATGGAACAAAAGAAAAGATTTCCAGTAGATTTCATTATTTGAAAAGACGCATGGGGTTGGGGTAGGGGTATCTTTTAGAGAATTCCTGAGGACAGCCTTGTGGGAAGAAAGAATCTACACCATGTCTTTTTTGACAGCCTCTTTTCTCCTCCTTACTCCCTCTTGGAAGGAGCTCTCTCAAACAGGAGAAAGCCTACTAGGGATTTACAACCATCATCATTCTGCTCCTCAAGTCTTGGGTGTCTTTAATCCACAACATGACTTTATTTGTGACCTTGAAAGAGGAGCATTATTTTCGTTTATTTTTTGTTTCATTTTAACATTAAAATCGGAGAAGGCAATGGCACCCCACTCTAGTACTCTTGCCTGGAAAATCCCATGGCAGAGGAGCCTGGTAGGCTGCAGTCCATGGGGTCGCGACTTTACTTTCACGCATTGGAGAAGGACATGGCACCCCACTCCAGTGTTCTTGCCTGGAGAATCCCAGGGATGGGAGCCTGGTGGGCTGCCGTCTATGGGGTTACACAGAGTCAGACACGACTGAAGCGACTTAGCAGCAGTAGCAGCAGCAACATTAAAATATTACCAAATTGGTCAACATGATTCAATACTGGGTTATTTATCTCATATTGAAAGTACCTTGAGTGACTTCCTTGGTGGTCCAGTGATTAAGACTCTGTGCTACCAACGCTGGGGGCTGGGGTTCCATCCCTGGTCAGGGAACCAGATGCTACATGACGTAACTAAGAGTTTGCCTGCTGCGACTAAAGATCCCACATACCAAAACTAAAAGAGACTGCATGCCTCAACAAAGCTCGAAGATCCCGTGTGTCAAAACGAAGACCTGGTACAGCCAAATAAATAAGTAAAATACCTTGGGAGGTTCCCACAACTTAATTGGAGCATTCATTCATTCATTTAACCAATAATTATTGAATCTTTGTGCTTCCTCAATATCTGTAGGATTTGAAAGAGAATCTAAGCCTTACAATGCAAAAGAATTCAATAAATTGCTGAACATTGTAAAAATCTATTTGAGATTCTACAAAACCCAGTGTTTTACTTAGAGGTTACATTTTTCCCTTTTAGCTCAGTGTTTTAAAAAGTACAGACAGTATATTTTCATGAATGATATCATTGAAAATAGAATAAATAGCTTTTCCTAAATGAACTCATATAGGCATATAAGCAGAATTAAGATCAGGAATTCTACACTGGCAATCGCTCCCTCTCCCATGCTGTAAGAGCTCTGGCTGGGCTTCTCCTGGACATATCTGTCTAAAAACATAGGAAGGCCTTTGTATTTTCTGTAGAACTTGTGGACATTCTATTCTTTTTTCCTGTGGCATATGGAACTTCCTTGACCAGAGATTGAATCTATGCCTCTCGCATTGGAAGTAGAGTCTTAACCACAGGCCTGCCAAAGAAGTCCTGGACATTCTCCTTTTCATGTGTCCATCAAAACTCTCTCAAAGATTCTTAAAAACTGAGCTTGGCACTGAGACTCTTTTCTCCTTCCAAATGACCCCAGTTTCAACACATGGCTTGAAAATCAAACCACTCATTTTGTTCACATAGCCCATGGCTGTAACAGGATGAACATAGCTCTGCAATATTCTGATCATTGGCCTGCGCATGCCTTCCTTCATTTCTCTTTTTTTAACCCGATCATTTCATATATTATTTAAAATACTGGGTTAAACCATGCCTGGGGCTTCCCAGGTGGCTCAGCGGTAAAGAATCCACCTGCCAATGCAGGAGATGCAAGAGACACTGGTTTGATCCCTGGGTTGGGATCCTCAGTAGTAGGAAATGGCAACCCACTCCAGTATTCTTGCCTGGGAAATTCCATGGACAGAGGAGCCTGGTGGGCTACAGTCCATGGGGTCACAAAGAGTTGGACATGACAGTGACTGAGCATGCGAACCACGCCTAGTGTTGGTGGAGTAGGACACTTTGCATGGATTTTGTAGGGATGAGGAAGTTCCCCTGGTGTCTAGGATGATAGGTTCTGCCTGTCCTGTGGATGTCATCCAACAATGATGCAACTAGGGCACGAGGATAAGGATGAGACACTCCTTGCGGCTAAGATATTAACCCAGAAGGAGAAAGGATAACTGATCTACCTAGAGTTCAGTTTCTGCCTAGGTTGTGCTAAGTGGGCATTGGTGTTTATTTTGTTCTTTTACATCTTTGCTAGAAGAAGTGACACAAGGGTACCACAAGCCACTTGTGAACATCCATTTTTGTGTGGTCACACTTCTGAGCCAGAAAACAGGACATATACCCCACTCAGTGAGTGTTGGGTAATGGGGCCCTATCAATAGGCTTGGGAGGAAAAGCAAAGGGCCAGGGAGGAAACCTGAGCTCAGTTTCCACTTTGCTGCTGCCTTTCTGGTTGGCTTTGAACAAGTGGCCTCAGCTCTGCAGGCATCACAAGTAGAGGGAACTCAGAAAACATTTGCTGTCTGACCATATGGATGTTTCTATATAATAGAACTCATGCCACTTGGTACACTCTATTGCCTTTTAGAAATAAACAACCTTTTGGAAAGAGATATTCTCTGGATAGTCATTCTTTTGTAAAGCTATTACATTAGACAAATTTGTAGTTCAACAAGGAAGCAGATTTGATTTCTAGATGCTGGGTATGCAGAAGGTACTGTGCGTGTCTGTTACTCCAAGAGTTTTCTGGTGCCTGTCTCCAAGACCACCAGCCAATGAAGAAAACATCAAGCGTCAAGAGTCAATGGCCTTTCTCATCTCCCACCCTCACCATTTGTGTATCAAAGAAGCTGCTCAACAAAAAGTAAACAATTTGTTCCCATCAAGTCAAACCTTCAGAAGGCAGGAAACCAATCACAAAATTAGATCTCGCAAAAGACTTCAGCTATCACATTTGTGGTTTCCAAAGATCTCCCCAACGCTTGGTGAGCACAGTTTGTTCTGTTGTGTCACACCGAATTGGAGTCAGTAAAATATTTACTATGGACTTGTGTTTCAGGCTCTCCTCAAGTTCCCGCCCTCAAGTCTACCTAGGGAAATGAGGTCTGGACCTGGATTCTAGCAGTATAAGGCAGAGTTAAAAGCCATGAATGCTGTGCAGACAAGGGTCTGAGAGAATGGATCCCTAGGGTCTTCTAGGAATTCGGAAGCTTGGAAGGCAACAAAGACCCTCCTGCCAGTGCTGGTCGGGCCACACTGAGAACTGTGCCAGTGATCATTCTTTTCTTTCTTTTACCTTCTTACCCAGCACTGCAAACCTCCCTTTTCTTACCTGCTTTTTCACCTGTGCCACTTTGTCTGACCACTCTGCCCCCTCACACACATGGACATCTCATCCAGCTCATCCTCAGCGCCAATGTTCCTACAGGGTGGCAGCATCCTAGAGTAGATAGGTGTATTTTACTGAAAACTTGACATAAATTTCCCTCCATGAGCAGGACTCCATCAGCACACACCTTCTCATTCCTTGTGTTCCTAAGCAGCAACGGCACAGGACATCCCTTGGGAGCCTGTCAGCAACACAGGCTCTCAGCCCACTCCAGCCATCCTGAGCCAGAGTTCATATTTCATCAAGATGTTCAGGTGGTTCCAGGGCACAAAGTGGAGAAGCACTGGCTAAAGCTTACTTACAACTGAGACCGTTTTTCCCCAACATTCAAAGTGAAGTTGCTCAGTCATGTACAACTCTCTGTGATCCCGTTGACTATAGCCTACCAGGCTCCTTCATCCACAGCATTTTCCAGGCAAGATTACTGGAGTCGGTTGTCATTTCCTTCTTCGGGGGATCTTCCTAACCCGGGGATTGAACCCAGGCCTCCCGCATTGCAGGCAGACGCTTTACCCTCTGAGCCACCAGGGAAGCCACCATTCAAAGGTAAAGTAAAATTGTTATCAAATCCAAATCCAGAACCAAAAATGTTATCAAATCCATGTTTTTGCTTCCACTTTCCTAAAGCACCCAAAGCGCTGCTCTCCACCCGATAACATGAACATTTGGCTGTCAGTTAATAGACATAGAGGAAAATGACTGAAATTCCCAATCTCAAGCCAAGAACTCCACGGTCCAGACTGAATTCAGGCAGCTGAGTGGGTCTGAAGCTGGTTTTCCCTGAACACAAGAGAAATGTCATTTGGTGAGAGAGTTTATATTTGAAAGGTCTGAGGAAGAGATTTGGAAGAAGCACACTCTCTGCTCCAGTGTGAGCCCTTCTACCTTGGTATCCTCATCTTCCCTTCTGGGGGATCCCACCACAGGGCTCCTGGGGGCTCCTCACCTCTTACTGTCTGCAGCTGTTCTCTGCCACTCCCAGCTGTGACTCTCAGCTTAGAGGGGACCAGAAAGGACATCTTGCTGTTACATCCTCTGGATGCCCGGGTTCAGCCTGATGGCCCTGACAAGTGGACATCTGCTTTTGTCACCAGTAATGAGGAGATCACACGATCCAAGCAGCTCCATCTACTTCTAAACAGTTTTGACTTTTCAAAGATCTTTATAATGTCAATGCCACCTGGTTCCTGAGGGAGCCATCTTCTGAGAGTTCCACTTTATTATTCAGCTGCCAAGTCCTCTACCTGGGAGAGTATTCCTTACACCCATACTTCTCAAGCTTTAATGTGTCTAAACACCTAGGATCTGTTGTGGAGTGAGGGAGGGCTGTTGAGCTTTTCCTTTCTCAGGTGATGGTGATGCTCCTGACCAGAACTTGAGTGACAAGACTTGAAGGTTAATTAACTATATCTTCAGGACCATAGAGAACAAATCCATGTAACCTGCTGTCACATCCTAGAACAGAAAATCATTTCTTTCCCAAATCATCTTTAAAAACAAAACAAAACAAAACAAACAAAACCACAAACATCTTAGTTTCTGTGACAGTTCCTTATGTGTCCTGGCTTTGTATTTTCTTAACTGTCTGATTTACTGTCTTCTGGAAACGCCCTAATGAATGCTGACAAACCCTCTAACTGTGTGGCACCAAGCCTGGAACACTCCAGCTTTGAATGAACAGCCTTGGGGCAGAGCAGGATCTGGTTCAAATGAGTTCAAGACTGTATGATCTTGTTTAGGAATAACATGGATATGAAGCCTTAAGTCAACAAAGACCTCAGCCCTTCCCTCATAAATACACCTGCCTTTCTTGCCACAATGGTGGGAAAGTGGGTAATAAACTAATTCCTCATCCAAGGTAATAATAGCTTGATATGTTATCCTTTAAGGGAACTTTGGGGCTTCCCAGGTAGCACTAGTGGTAAAGAACTCACCTGCCAACTCAGGAAACATAAGAGACACAGGTTTGATCCCTGGGCCAGGAAGGTCCCCTGGAGAAGGGCATGGCAACCCATTTCAGTATTCTTGCCTTAAGAATCCCATGGATGGAGGAGCCTGGTGGGCTACAGTCCATAGAGTCACAAAGGGCATGACTGAAGTGACTTAGCATGCACACAAGGGAACTTTGACAAGGCAGTCCTAAAGAGGTAATGTCTTATTCTAAAGGCAAATTCTTTAATGGCATCATCCGAGGCCCCACGCAGACAGGTAGGAGAGACATGTGCCAGGGGGCTGCTCAGAGCCTACCATGCCATTGCTGCTTCCTCCACCCTCCCTGAGGCCCCTAGACACACGAAACACACAGCACTTGGTCCTGTAACACCTAGGGCGTAAGGAGCAATTTCCACAAGCTGATCTGGAGCAATTCATTTTTTCAAAGCATCCATGGGCTGGGGAAAGTTTCTTGACAACTGAAGTCATTGCTTCCAAAGCCATGACACCTAGGAAGGAAATCAGCTTTAGGTAAAAATACCTGCCCCAGTCAAGGGAAGAAACAAGGTGGCTACTTCCAGGGAAAAGACAGGAACTTCACTCAGCATGGTGAGTTTGGAAGGGGAGAGAATATGGTGGAAATCAAGGCAAGGGTTTCCTCAATGATCACTTAAGGAAAGCTGGAGGGGGGGTTCCTGGGACAGGATGTTAGAATGAAACTATTTAAGTTTTAGTTTTGGCTGAAGTTGCAAGACAGTAGGATCCCCATACAACAGTCAAGTGTGGAAATCTTGCAAAAAGAGATGGAGGTGGTGGGAAGCCAGTTTTACAGCTGTAGATGACCACCCACATGCAGCGGCGCACCCAACTGCAGAGGCTGAAAAGCAGGTTGAATAGAAGATGACTTGTGGAGAAAAAACTGTCCCATGTTCCCATGGGCTTCAGTGTGGCCCTGTGAATGGCTTGATCTCTGACCCTGGAACTCAAAAGACAGAAAGTATTATTGTTTCATTTCCATGAGAAAAAAAAGTCTGATGGAAGAACAGAGGAGAGGTGGTGCAAAGATCAGCCTGCATGCCCTGAGTTTGTTTGGGCAAAGGATGTGTGAGTGTTTCTAAGAGACCAGATCTGAAGTGAGATTAGCTTAGATCCTTTCTATGGGACTATCTGGAGGCACAGGGGGCGTCAGGAGAGAGAAGCCAAAGATTTACCTGCAGATGCCTTGAGGCTGTGGGAAGAACTGTAAGTGGCCAGCCAGAGAAGAGTTACATTTGTCTTTGACAAGGAACCTGCAGATGAGAGATGGGGGAATCTCCAAAGGACCCATGGAAACAGTGTCAGATTTCATTTTCTTGGGCTCCAAAATCAATGCAGATAGTGACTACAGCCACAAAATTAGAAGATGCTTCCTCCTTGGAAGAAGAGCTATGACAAATCTAGACAGTATATTAAAAAGCAGAGACATCACTTTGTCGACAAAGGTCCATATAATTAAAGCTACGGTTTTTCCAGAAATCATGTATGTATGTGAGAGTTGGACCGTAAAGAAGGCTGAGCACCAAAGAAATGATGCTTTCAAATTGTGGTGCCGGAGAAGACTCTTGAAAGTCCCTTGGACAGTAAGGATATCAAACCAGTCAGTCCTAAAGGAAATCAACCCCGAATATTCATTGAAAGGACTTATGCTGAAGCTGAAACTCCAATACTTGGGGCACCTGATGTGAATGGATGACTCACTGGAAAAGACCCTGTTGCTGGGACAGATAGAGGGGAAGAGCAGAAGGGGACGAAGCAGGAGGAGATGGTTGGATGGCATCACTGACTCAATGGACATGAGTTTGAGCAAACTCAGGGAGAGAGTGAAGGATAGGGAAGCCTGGAGTGCTGCAATTCATGGGGTCGCAAAGAGCTGGACATGACTTAGCGACTGAACAATAACAACAACAAGAGCCCACAGGATGAAGAATCAGCTTGAAACATCCGTCAGAACCAGGGAGCCTCATGCCAGCTCACAGTGGGATTAGTCAAGCAAAAACTCTCCTACCTCTTGTCTCTCCTCCTTCCTTCAGTCTGATCAGGAAGGATTTGGAATCACTGCTAGCTCCATACAGAAGGGGCAAAAACACAGGACTAGGCAGGAGGTGAAGAGAAGCCAACCATACCTTCCTTTGCTGCTGCAGGCAACTGGCCCAAACCAGGGCTGCTCTGGGAATGGGGAGTAGTTACATCTTTGAGTGAAATTTAAGGTTTGATGATCACACTTACCTGGATGTTAACTATTCACTAAAGAATGTTTTGTTTTCTGAAAGGAGCCAGGAAAGGCAGGAGATCTGTCCTAAATTTCATCCACGGACATGGAATAAGTGGTCTCACAGGTGACATTTATTTCACGGAGAATGGGAGACATGAGTTCTATGACTTTATGATTATGTCCCATAGGTCACTGCTTATTCAATGTAACGATGACTTAGGAGTTTGTCAAATGAAATCAGTCATCTGCTGTTCTCATTGCAAGATTCACTGGAAGATACATTAGTCTTATAAAATGTTTCTGTGTCAACCAAGGTTTATAGGAGAGGCCAGATTCATAGACTGTCAGAACCAGAAGGTTATACATGAGCAGCTCAACCCCTCATTTCATGCAGGAAACTGAGGCCCAGAGACATGAGAAGACTTTCTCAAGTTCAGACATATAGAGACATCAAGAAAACACAGAAGTATATAGCATCTGCTCACACAGGCTATGTTTAATTAGGTACCTTTCTTTGTAAAGGACAGATTTCTTCCTGTTTCCCAGGTCTCAGAGAGTTTAAAGTAAAATTGTAGACAAGCTTCTTGATATTATATGAGAAAAATCTATGCTAAGAATCTTCCCTGATGTCCTCCTAGGCTTAAAATATAGCCACTCTGATTATAAATATCCTTCTGCTGAACTCTCTAAACCTGTCTGTGAGCACATAACTGCAAATGTATTGGTTTTTTTTATTATTCACACTGGTCACTCAATATCTCAAAAACTTCCTAAGCTCACATATTTGCCTTATTCCAAGACAGGGTCTCACAAGGTACTTGGAATAGGAAAGGGGTCAGCAAATGTTTGCAGAATGACATAATGGCTAGATTTCAATTTCACTGTCTATGTGTTCTTTATGTATCAACAACACTGCTTCCAGAGAAAGAAAAAAGGCTACATGTCTGCTCATCCTTGAAACCTGAAATCTAGAATCTGGACTCATGTTCAACTCTTTGCAAATCCATAACTCAGGGCCACTATGTGGGGGATGGGATGAGCAGCTCCCACTGGCACCTAGCCTATTGGGCAGACAATGGTGTGGCAAGTTTGTCCATGTGGCCTTGCCCTTCCCGCCAACCACTTCCCTACACTGAGCTATTCTGGGGCTGGTGATACAAAAGGCATTCAGTTCCTGGGATACATTCCTTCCTGTGATGAGGGAGAAACACTAAGTCTCACTGGAGGACATATATGATTTACAGCCAGGTCAAATTCCTACCACGATAGACACTCTATTACACCTTTTATTGACCTAGGTAGGAACCTGAGGCCCCCAGACAGGACCAACGTAATCAATTCATTAGCCCTTGTTTCTTCAGGATTTCTTTGTTACTTAGGTTAGTAGTCCTTCAGTTATTCAACAGTGATAAATAAATGCCCAAGAGTCTTAATTAGAAGAGAGGAAAAAAGATCACTCATTACAAGTGATGCGGTCTCAGTGTCTACATTCTAACATAGGCCTAAAAGTTACAATGTCAGCCCTCAGTAGCTGGAGCCATCTCTTCCACTGCAGCCTGGGTGGGGACCTTCAGGGTGTCCTTGGTCCTGGCTGGCTCTCACTGTGCCTCAGATGCCCAGAGGGGCAGCTCATGAACCTCTAGCGGAAAGAGGGACCTCTAGCTCCTAGGGCTCCCAGGAGGCCCCTCAGTGGCAGCCTCCTCTGCCCTGGGAGGGCAGGGACACCTGGAACCACCTGCAGGCCCAGAGGACAGACGGCAAAAGCCTACCTGACTCCATCCTGCCTTCCTGGCTTTCGGGGGCGTTGTCAGAGGCGCTGGTGCCTCTGGGGAAGGGCTGGTGGCTGAAGAGGTCATCACATAGGAGACTTCGGCACAGCTTGGTGAGGAAGCGGAGGACGTACCCAACACTATTCACCACGGGCAGGCTCCGCAAGTGCTGCTTCCCATCAAAGGAGGCGGAGACTGGAAGAGCACAGACACAGCTACTCAGAGCAGGACTCTGGAGAAAGCCACAAGCCCATCAGCCCTGGGGAACAGGTCTTGGTGTGGTCAGTTCTGCTGTGCTTTTAACTAAGTTTTATTTGGATTTCACTTGTTTTCTCACTAACATCCTGTTTCAGTTCCAGGATCTCATTCAGGAGATCACGTTGGCTGTACCTGTTGCTTGAGCTCGGTGTCCTTGGGTTTGTGACTGTTTCTGTCTTTTCTTGTTTTTCATGATCTTGACAGCCTTGAGTACTGATCATGTATTCTGTAAAATGTTCCTAAATTTGGTTTGTTTGATGTTTTTCTCATGATTTGACCGGGGTTATGGTTTTCGGGGAGCTTCCCTGATGGCTCAGACAGTAAAGAATCCACCTGCAATGCGGGAGACCTGGGTTCGATCCCTGGATTGGGAAGATCCCCTAGAGAAGAGAATGGCAACCCACTCCAGTATTCTAGCCTGGAGAATTACATAGACAGAGGAGGCTGGTGGGCTACACTCCAGGGGGTCGTAAACAGTTCGACACAAGTGAGCAACTAACACTTTCACATGGGTTTTTGAGGAGGAAGACTGCAGAGGCAAAGCACCCTTCTCCTTGCATCAGATAGACACATGACATCCCTGGGATGTTAACCTTCATCTCCTGGGCAAGGAAGTGTTTAGTGTGTTTCTCCACTGTATTCTTCATACTCTGTTCCTGGGAAATAAGTCACATGATCCTACCCACATTCAATGGCAATGGAGGGATTAAGCTCTACCTCCTGAAGAGGGAACAGTCCCTATATAATCTGAAATTCTTCCATAAAGAAGACTTCTCTTCCACTTATTTGTTTATTCATTACTATCAGTGTAGACTCAATATATTTATTTTGTACTGTCGGTTGTCCAATACTGTGTTATTTATTTTATTGCTAAATTATTCCAGTTTTTATCTTTTGGGAGCCTGCAGATTAACCCCTGCATCCCTACAACTCACCCTCATTTTTTAAGCAACTGAAGATAAACAGACTTGGATCAAAGGTGGGTCTTGATAAATGTCTGTATCTAGATGTGTGTGTGTGTGTGTGTGTGCACGTGTGTGTGTATTCAGTCCCTTTAGGAGTGTCTGACTCTTTGCAACCCTATGGACCATAGCCTGCCAGGCTCCTATGTCCACCGGATTTTCCCAGCAAGAATACTGGAGTGGGTTGCCACGCCTTCATCCAGGGTATCTTCCCGACCCAGGGATGGAACCCACGTCTCCTGCACATCTCCTGCACTGCAAGCAGATTCGTCGTGCCACTGGGTATGTATGTATATTCAAATAAAACTGAGTTCATACTGAGGTGTCCAACTCTAACCCGGTGCTCAGGGTTCATTCAGCCTTCTGGGGAGGAGTCTTTATAAAAGAACTCCAACAGTGTTCTCTCCACAGTGATGCTAGATCACACTCAGTTTCTCTAGGGTTACCAGAATTTTGAAGAAACACCCCGTTCCTCCAACTGAGAACTTGTTTCTTTGTGTAATCCTCCTCACGGAACTCTGTTGCCACGTGAAGCTCACACACCAGCTCCAGGGTGGGGAACACATGAGAAGATCCCCAGCGGGACATTCTGCTCCCCTCCTCCCCCAGGCTCTGCCCTCAGTGCGCACGTGTGGAAGGCAGCCTGGACTTTTATACTCTAGCTCCCAAAGGCTAGCACACTGCAAGGGCTGGGACAGGGTGACCAGAGCTAACTTTGATTTCCGAACTGAAAAATAAACTCTCTCACACACACACCCATTCAAATTAGAAATAAAAAGAGTCATTTCTTTTATGTAACTTTTTATAATTTAACAAGAGCTTTCATGTCTATCACCTCATTTATGCTGCCTGACTGTCCTGTGAAGACAGTGGAAAGAAGGTTATGATCCCATAATGTAGACGAGGAAACTGAGGCCTGGGGTGTTTTTCTAGCTCCTGTGGCCTCTAAGTGGCATTTGCCTGTCACTTTAATACTTCATAATAATGACTCTGATTGGGAGGGTCAGCAAAGAGCTGCCAAGGTGCTCAGTAAGGAGGATCTTGACCTCTGGGACATGCTGGAAATTCCCTCTTAGGGGGAAGGGGAGCAGGGAGGGGCAGGCACCACTGCTCACCTCCCATACCTTAAAAGACTAGGTGAGATGGAGACTGACCACACAGCAGGAGGGTCTGGGGCATCAGGCCTGTGCCTTAGATCAGTGTGTCCACATTCCCAGAGATCCCTGGAAGCTCACACAGTGGGAAAATCCCACCTCCTGGAAGCAGACGTGTAATATGTGAGGTCACAATAGCTACCCCCCTGGGAGAGCATGGCTAAGGTGGAGCATCACAACAGGTGTGCTGGGACTGGGCCGTGGTGCTGTGACGTGGGACCCCAGCCTCGGGGGTGGCCCGAGGCCCAGTCACAGAGGTTTCAGATCTTCGGGTCCACGACGCCCGCACTAGTGTCACCATTTTCTACACGTTGTGCCCACGAGGGTGTTTAAAAAGCAGTGTCTGAAGGCTCGGGTTCTAGGTGGAGAGGGGGGGAGCCTGGGTCTTTCTCCTTAAGCACCTCCCTAAACCACCTTGGAGCAATTGTCGTCTTGCTTGGCTTCCACATTGCCACCAGAAAAGTGGAAGACCACTGAGCCGCCTCACAACCTCAAGGAGGAGGCTCCTTGGTGCCCCTGCATTCTCCAAGACCAGGCACTCCACTCTGGCCTTCCTGGGAATCCCTCGGCCAAAGGAAACTTGGCAGGGCTCTGCCTGCTCGGGCATTGGTGCCAGGCTCTGCAGAACCTCCTCGCCAGTGCCGAGGCCCCTGAGGCCACAGAAGGGCTGAGCAGCAGACCAGAGAGTTAGGGGTCTGCTCTCCCAGCCCAGAGGCAGGGCCACAAAAAACCTGGATGGGATTCACTCAAGAGGGAGGGGCACAGAGCGCAGGAAGAGCTTTCTCTGAGCCCTGGTCTGTGTCTTGAGCACTGCTGTTTAGCTAGGAAAAGGACAAGGCTTTCAACCTCAGAAAGCAGTCCAGGTTCAAGAACCTGGCTCTCAGATCAGGAAAGAACAGCCAAAGAACCCTCAGCAGTCTGACAGTGGGACTCTCCTCTTGGGCCCCTCTTGGTGCAGTTCTTCTTCCTCCTCTCTTCTGCCCGCATCTGCTGGAGTCTCTTAGAAGTCACCCTGGGTCAAACACATGCACCCAGACCTGGCCAAGTTCTGTTTTAATCAGTTACCAGCAAGACAGACCCAGCTTCCTTCTCAGAGGGAGCTCCAGAAGGAGGGCTGAGTCAGGATGAGCTGGTGAAGCTGTGTTGCAAAATCTCCCCACCTGAAAACCCTGGTTATTGACCTGGAGTCCAGTAAAACACTCATGTTTTGGTTTTGCAGGACACAGCCACATTAGAGGCCCCTCTCTCAAATCCTCTCTTAGCCAGCCAGCAGGGTCACCTGTACTGCCCTGTGAATGGAAAGTTGTCTCCCTTTTGCCTGGGTATATGGAGGCTGTGTCCATGATGCTGGGCCAGAGAAGACACCAGGCTGTCCTCTTAGATTCAAAGCATCTTGCAAAGGTCTGGAGCTCCCAGGGCTTAAGGGCAAGTGGTGACAAGCACTGTACACGTGGAGAAGACAGAGTCTCGGTCAGGGGAGCAGCTGAAGAAGGCAGAGCTCTGAAGTCTGCCTCTGCCTGTGGTGACGAATTCCCCTCCCTCTGGACGCTGTTCAGTCACGGTGGAAACTGGAGGAGTGTGCTGTGATGGGAGGTGGGATTGAGCTCTTGTTAAATACAAACAAAAACATATCCAGTGAGATAGGTTGAGACCATGAACTTCCCCCACTTCCCTGCACAGTGACAAGCGCTATGAAAAAGGAGTGAAATGGAGGAAGGGAGAATAAATAATGACAAAGGCTGATATGTCAGACAGGGTAGTCAGGAAAGGGATTTTTGAGAAGGTGGCATTTGACTATAAATCTGAAGGAAGTCTAGGAGCAAGTCACATGGACAGTTGGAAAAAGAACATTCCAGAAAGAGAACAGCAGGTGCAAATGTCTTGAGGCAGGAGGAGCATGGTTGGAGGACATAAGAAGGAAGCTACTGTGGCCAGAGTCAAGTGGGGGACTTAAGAGAAGTGACGAAAAAAAAAACAAGAGAAGTGACCAGAGCCAGGTCACATGGGGCCTGGGAGCCCTTGTAAGGATGTGAGCTTTTTCTGGGAGTAACATGAGAGCTGCTGAGGATTTGGAGCAGAGGAGGGGCATGATCTGGCTTAGATTTGGAAAGAACCAGAGTGGTTACTGTGGGTCATGAAAAGTGACTTGATTCTGAATGTATTTTGAAGTTAGAACAATAGGATTTATTGATGAGCTGGAAGTGGAGATGAGAGAAAGGGATAAGTCAAGGGAGAGGATTCAGATGTCTAGTCTTCTTACCCAGGTCTGGGAGCCTCTTCTTCTCAAGCCCCTTTGGCACACAGGCTCATTAAGGCCCTTGGAGTCCAGCAGATGGGGACAGACCCTGGACACAGTCCCCCAAGCCTGATTCAGCTGCTTTCCTCTTTGGAGATACCCATGGATGCCATGCTTAGTCACTCAGTTGTACCTGACTCTTTGCGACCCCATGGACTGTAGCCTGCTAGGCTCTTCTGTCAGTGGGGATTCTCCAGGCAAGAATACTGGAGTGGGTTGCCATGCCCTTCTTCAGGGGATCTTCCTAACCCAGGGATTAAACCCAGGTCTCCTGCATTGCAGATGGATTCTTTACTGTCTGAGATACCAGGGAAGCCCAAGAATATTGGAGCGGGTAGCCTATTCCTTTTCCAGGGGATTTTCCCAACCCAGGAATTGAACCGGGGTCTCCTGCATTGCCCTCCTCATACAGCCCACTCCAGGGCCTTACCTGACACCATCTCGCCACCGTAGCCCTGCTTGACCAGGGAGAAGACCAGCTTCTGCTGGTGGGCACAGTCGATGCACGCTTGCACAGCCTGCTGCAGCACTGCTGACGGCCGCTCGGGCCCGAAGTGCTCAGGGAGCTGCTGCACCTTCCTCCTCTCCAGGTACGGCCCTGCATTGGCTTGCTTGTTGATGTAGAGGCAGACTGTGGAAACAGACCCACAAAGCCCTCAGTATCGAAGCACGTCAGGCCCGTGGTGGCTCCTGTAAGCGAGGCTGGCGGGGCGAGGTGGGAGCAGGGTGCCTCAGCCATGTCCCCTTGGCTCTGGCCTTGGGAAAGCTGAAAAGGCCAAAGTGGCACCAATTCTTCCCAACTTGACAAGTAAAAGAGACAAGAGAGTCAATCACCTCCAACTGCCAGGGCTTGCTCTCAAGACAGCCTCCTGGTGGGGAAGAGACAGACAGGTGTGTCCCCTCTGATGTATTCAAATCTGAATCGTAGACAGTTATGGACCGTGTGTACACATGTATTTCTATGCTGGGAATATACACATATAAAATCTTCCCTCTGGGCAAACAGAGAGAGTAGCACGGAAACATATGCATTACCATATGTAAAATAGATAGCTCATGGGAAGTTGCTGTATAACACAGGGAGCTCAGCCTGATGCACAGTGATGACCTAAAGGGTTGGGATGGAGTGGGAAGTGGGAGAGAGGTTCAAGAGGAAGGAGACAGATGTATACTTATGGCTGATTCACGTTGTGTGGCAGAAACCAACACAACATTGTAAAGCAATTATCTTCCAGTAAAAAAGAAAACAAAAAAAAACAACCTTCCCTCCTCCTCTCAAGACGCTCACAAGCTATACATAATGTTTGGCATTTGCCGTCATTGTTGTTGTTAACCTTCAGTAAAAAAACAAACAAACAAAAATCAACATGACGCTAATCGATGAGTTCTAAAGAGAATTCTATCAACAATCTCAGGGATAATGAACACTCAGTAGTCCATTTAGGTGAGCCCAACCAAAAGCCCCTGTAGTTTTAGTCTGTTTTTTTTTTTTTTAATTTTTTTCTTTTTACTTGTTTTTGGTCATGCTGGCTCTTTGTTGTTGCATGCAGGCTACCCTCCAGTTTCAGTACATGGGCTTCCCATTGCGGGGGCTTCTCCTGTTGCGGAGCACGGGCTCTACAGCATGGGCTCAGTAGTTGTGGCACGCAGGCTTAGTTGCCCCGAGTCATGTGGGATCTTCCTGGACCAGGGATTGAACATGTGTCCCTTGCAATGGCAGGTGGATTCTTAACCACTGGGTCACCAGGGGAATCCTCCCTGCAGTTTTAAATACATCATACTGGTAAAAAAAACTTTTGAGCATGTGTCCCCAAATGTGTTTATGTATTTATAGGTTATAGACATTCTCAACCATATTAATGTCTTGCATACATTTAAAATGCAACCAAAAATAGAAAAATTTAAAGGGTGATATAAAAAGAAATATTAATAGTAGGTATCATATTCTCTTCCACAGGTTAATGATTCCTCTTCTGTCTCCCTATGTCCCCAGCCCAGGTATGAGCATCTTACCTTGGGGGCCACTAGTGCACAGGAGGGTTGAAGAGAGACTTTAAGAGGAAACCAAAAGAATTTTGGAAGGATTAAACAGTAATAAAGCTGAAGAAAGTTCGTTTTACTGAGCAGCTACTATACAGCCCAGGCATTGTATATAGTTTATCTTGTTTGATTCTCAAAATAAACCTGAGAACTAAATATTATTATTTTGTTGGTAATGAAGAAACTGAGGTAAAAAGTGGTGAAGTGGCTGCTCAGAAAGTGTAATTAGTGATGCAACAGGGATTTGAACTCACGTCTTTCTGATGACATGACCTGTGTGCTCTTTTCACTGTACCAGGTTGCCTTCTCCCCTACTAAGCCCAGATGATTCAGTAAAACCGAATTGACAAGGGACCTTCATGCCAGGCAGTAGTGTGTTAGGCCCTACAGAGAAAATGGTGAACCGAATCTCCACGATCCCTGGCTTCAGAGAGCTTAGGGCCCAGCAGAGGAGATAGATCTACTCAGAGAACTACAGAAAGTGATGTGGGACCTTGGCGGCCAAAACACTAGGGAGGGGCTAGAAGAGCTCTTCCTGGGAACCCTGGCAGGAAAGTCAGTGAAGGCTTTTTTTGAGGGAAGTACCTGAGCTGGGATGGGGCTTCTCTGGAGGCTCAGATGGTAAAGAATCTGCCTGCAATGTGAGAGATCTGGGTTCCATCCTTGAGTTGGGAAGATCCCCTGGCTACCCACTCCAATATCCTTGCTTGGAAAATTCCATGGACAGAGGAGCCTGATGGGCTGCAGTCCATGGGGTCGCAAGAGCTGGACATGACTGAGTGACTAAACCACCACCACTACCTAAGCTGAGATACAAGAGAGGGTGACCAGAGGAAAGATCACTCCAGAAAGAGGAGAGAGACTATGCAATGATCCTGTGATGGACCCTAAAGACTAACGCAGGGCCTTGTAGGCCATACTGCAAAGTTGGGTTTTTACCTAACAGTATGGGGAGGGCATCGAGGAATTTAAGTGGGATAGGGCTGGGGGTGGTTTGTGATGAGGGGGATCTCTGTGTGTGTGTGTGTGTGTGTGTGTGTGTGTAAGAGAGAGAAAGAGACCATCCTACTGCTGCTACTCTTGGGATGGAACTGTAGGTCCACTGGTGGACACCCCATCAGAGAGACTAGGCAGAGCTCTACCCTGATGGGCCTGGCTGACACTAGGTGGGACTGGGGGACATCAGGATCCTTAGGAGATCTGGAAGCACAAACACAGGGACAGAAACTCTTTGAGGTGAGCAGGCTCGCTATTGGTACAAAGTTAACCTGTCTCTGAGGAGAAGAAGCTGGGCCAACAACCACTCTAACCACTCTCTCTAGTCCCCATCCACCCACAGCAACCAGATGAATTCAAGATGCATTGAAAACCAATTGCAAATAATTCAGGCTGTGAGACATTTAAATAGATGTTCTCAGAGAATTTGGTCATCCTATGTGTTGTCCAGCTAACACACATTAAATCCTTCATTTGAGCCATCTCGGTGGTGGCTCACCAGCTCACAAAAGAACTTTAGCTTGTGGATAAGTCATCACAGCCTTGGAATTCATTCACCTGACCTACCTGTGAGAGCCTGTGAGGCTGCCAAGCTGGGTACGGTGGCTGCATCCTGAGGGATAGAGCTGAGGTCGGGCTCCGGTGTGCTCCGTGGAGGAGACAAGGCTAAAGGAGTCATGAGAACCCGAGACTTGAGCTGCAAGAGAGAACCCGTGGAATCTGTGAAAAATCTGGAGATCCTCCCCACACCTTCCCAGGCTCATTCCTGGGCTCAGTTAACCACTGCTACTCCATCATGCTTCCGTACCTTTCTACTGTGCTGCTTTGAAAGCTGAACTTCAGATTCGAGTTCATGATCAAGACTCAAGTTTGGATCACACCCAGAGCTGAGCTATGCACCCCGTCCTTACAGTGGAGCCGCCCAGGAAATGACTGTGTCAGGCAGTGGGTGTGGGACACACAGAGGTGTGAAGAGTTGAAGCCCGTAAGCCTCCTGAGGGCAGGGTGCAGGCTGGGGTCAGTTGCCGCCCAAGCCCCTGTGCTCCTGAGGTCCCTGTGACAGGGTTTTCCAGCCAGCCAGCCAGTGAGCAGCCCTGAAGCTCTGTCTACTCTGCTGAGCTTTCTGCTCACAGAGCACACTGGATCCTGCCGGCAAAGAGAGCAGGAGCTGGTCTTCCAAATGCTTCTCAGGGTTTTTTTTTTCCTGCAGTGGAGCCTAAGAGTGCAGATGAGTGCATTCTTTGGTAGTGACAAGCAGCCACCTTGAACGTCGCTCACTTGAAACCACAAATGAGGAGCTGAAATTGGTTGTTATGGATTAACGGAGAGATGACTGGGTGATGGATCAATACCAACAAATCACTCTTTGTACCACGGTTCAACAGACAAGTTTCTAATTTCAGTTCTCCACCCCAAAAATATGAGTAAGTCAGTTACTTCATCTCTTCACTGCTGACCTGTGTTTCAGCCCTGCTCCAGACTGCTTTTCATTGACTGCTTTCTTTTTTAATGGCTTGTTTTGTTTTTTAATGGATCAAATAAAACAAAATGCTGCTATCTTGATTTCTAATACCATTCTTCAATCAAAGGAATGAGGTATCCTTGGAGAAATGGCTGATTCTAGGGCTAGGGCAGGAAACATACAAGATGAGCCTGGGTCATCTTACCATGCCAAAAAGTAGGAAAGTATTAAATTAAAAAACCACCTATGTACACAATGAAAGGGATAGGTCACAGGGACACAGGAGTCATCTGAAAGAGTTTCAATGGTCAAACCAGTAGCAACACGAGCAACAGATAAAGAAAGTAGTAAACAAACAAAAAGTCTATAGTGAATATCCATGACTTCATACTCACATAAATGAGTGACTGACTAAGTGAATATATGGGGAGAATAGACAAATCTCCCAGGTACAACAATTCTAAGTATTTTATTGTGGAGTATAGCTCCTCACTCCTGAGTGTGGGCCACACATGGTGACTTCCTTCCAAAGAGGACAGTATGGAAATGGGGAAAAAAGTATCTTTACAGGAGATAACCCAGTCAAACACCACCTCAGTTAGGGGAGCCAATCGCCATCCACAGTGATAAACCATGTCCATAGTATGCACCCTTGATAAGACATGATGGTAATGGCACCTTACTTGTGAGACCTCTTTTCCAAAAACCCATAATCCCAATCTAATCATGGGATAAACTTCAAACAAGTCCAAATTGCAGAATATTTCACAGAATGAAAGTGAAAGTGTTAGTCACTCAGTTGTGTGACTAACACAACTTGCGACCCCATGGACTGTAGCCTGTCAGGTTCCTTTGTCCATGGATTCTCAGGCAAGGATACTGGAATGGGTTGCCATTCTCTTCTCCAGGGGATCTTCCCAACCCAGGGATCAAACCCAGGTCTCCCTCATTGCAGGCAGATTCTTAACCATCTGAGCCACCAGGGAAGCCCTTAGAGAATACGTGACCAATACTCCTCAAAACTGCCAGTGTCATCAGAAACAACAAAAGTCTAAGACACTTTCACAGCCCAGAGGAGACATGATGACTGAATGTGTGATGAGGTATCCTGGATGAATTCTGTAACAGAACAGGGGAAAAATAATGAATCTCATTAAAATAGTGATATGATTTAACAATTATATATTATTATTAATTCACTAGCTGTGACAAATGTAACACAATAACCTAAGATGTTAACAACAAGGGGAACTAGGTGTCTGGTATATGAGAATCCTCTGTATCTTTGCTACTCTTCTCTAAATCTAAAACTATTCTAAAATATCGTTTATTTTAAAAATCTTAAAAGCAGAATCTGGCAGGATAAACTGGGTAAAACAAATAGGAAGGAAGAAGAAGAGGCCTCTTTCTTGGCAGCATAAGACTGGAAGACTTGCTGCCCAGGACGCCTTGCTCTGACATACAAGAGCTAACCCTTGGCCTTCAAAGCCAACAGCCCCATACGGATGCTGTCAGCTTTGGCACCTTTACCTGAAATTCAAAACCATAATCAAATGGGTGTGGCGATTCCTCATCCAGGGCTTGGTTGCCAGTGGCTGTGCTTTGCTGTGTTAAAGTATAGTGAAAGGATAAAGCAGAAGGCTAGAGGCGGCCCCTGCCAGCTGGAGCCTCCACCGAAGGGGCTGGGGAATCTGGGAGTGGCTCATCTTTCTTTTCCATTCACAGATCCAAAGTAAGGGCCTAGAGTGTTTCTTGTTCCCACTGTCTTCAGCGGAAGACCTTCTCTAAGACATTTGCTATAGAAAATCACTGACAACAGCTGGGAAGGGATTTGCTTACAAACTGAGATGTATGGCCAGGGCAAGCTAAAGGAGAAGCGGTCAGAGTGTAAAATTCAAGTATTTTTCTAGAAATATGCAAGTGTGGCAGAAACGGATGTACTAACTAAACAGTATTTGTTAGACTGACAACAAGAGGTGGGTAAATGAAGGATATGCAATGTGATTTGGGGGGTATACACATGTGTAGAGGCTTTCCTGGTGACTCAGATAGTAAAGAATCTGCCCACAATGCAGGAAACCCAGCTTCGATCCCTGGGTCGGGAAGATCCCCTGGAGAAGGGGATGGCAACCCGCTTCACAGTCTTACCTGGAGAATCACGTGGACAAAGGAGTCTGCCGAGCTATAGTCCATGGGGTTGCAAACAGGTGGACACGACTGAGCGACTAACATTGCATATCAGCAGAGGATGAAACAACAGAGCAAAACTTAAAAAGAAGTTCAGGCACTTCCTTGGTGGTCCAGCGGTTAAGAATTCACCTGCCAATGCTGGGTACATGGGTTGGATCCCTGGCCTGGGAAGGTCCCACATGCCGTGTGGCAACCAACTGACGTAACTACTGAAGGCTGTGCCCTCTGGAGCTTGTGCTCTGCCAACAAGAGAAGCCACCCCAGTGAGAAGAGCGTACCCAGCCCCGCTCGCCACGGCGAGAGAAAGCCCGCACGCAGCAGAGGGCCCAGCACAGCCAAAATAATCAAGTTCAGGGTAGCAGTGGGCACATGCAGGGGGGCACTAGCTTTTGGATCTCGGTTCAAAACCCAGCTCTGTCACTCATTAACGCTGTGCTAAGTCTTGTTACTCAGCCTTCAGAGTCTGCCTTTTCTCATCTGTAAGGTAAGGATGATACCTTCTCACAAGGATGTGGTAAGAATGAAGTATAAACATTTAGTACAAGGCTAGTGCAAAGTGAGAACTCGGTAAACATTTATTATCATTATTGCTGCTGGTATTATACTTTTATTATTAGAATTTCCAGAAATACAAATGAGTTCCAAGTTTCCTATTCCTGTAGCCACAGCAGGAAAGGGAATTGTCCATCTTCCTCCCAGGATCCATCTACATTTTCTGCACCCACCCACTTGGGACCATATCTCCCCAGTCTTTGAAGACCCACCCTCTTACCTTACAACTTGCACATGATCCCCTTTAAGAAACATGTTCCCAATACATTTTGCAATGGTCCCTAAGTATTGCTTAGGCAGGAGCTGCTCTTTCCAAGTTGCATCATTTAAGCTAAGTCTGAAAAAGGAAAGAAATTCATTCCATGAGGTAGTCATTCACTCAACAAATATTCATTGAGCACCTACTGTGCGCAGGGAACTGTTCTAGGTGCTGAGGATACAGCTATGAATGGGGGAGATAAGGTAATTGTTCTTGATGAGCTAATATCATAGTAGGAGGAAACAAGAAACACACAACAAAAATGTCACATTGTGATAAGTACTACTGTGAGAGGTAAAATATGGTGATGTGATAAATGGGAACTGGTGACTGGGGTAGGCTGGTAAGGAAGTGACACCTACTTCAAGATCTGAATAACAAGAGGGAGCCTGGGGAAAAAACTTTCCAAGCAGACAGAGTGGTCAGTGTAAACCTCCTAAAGCTTGGCTTTTTCAAAGGACAAGGAAGCCAGGGTGGCTGGAATTGTAAGCAGGGCAGAAGGATGTAAGATGAGGTTAGCCAGGCGGTCACGGCCCAATCATGAGGACTTTCTAGGTCAGTGCTGTAGACTGAATCCTGTCCCCCTCAAGAAGACATGTTCAAGTCCTGAGCCCCAGTACTTGTGAATGGGACTTGACTGGGAAATAGGGTCTTTGCAGATGTAATCAAGTTAAGATGAGGCCACACTGGGTTAGAGTGGGCCTTAATACCAATTTCTTGTGTCCTTATAAGCAGAGGGAAATCTGAACACAGACACACAGGTAGAATGCCATATGGCAATGGAGGCAGAGATTGGAGTGGTAGGTCTACAATCAAGTGATAGGTCTACAATCAAGACCTATCAAGTGATAGGTCTACAATCAAGGAACACCAAGGATTGCAGGCAACCACTAGAAGCTCAGAAGAGTCAAGAAACTTCAGAACACTTGAACCTTCAGAGAGAGCATGTCCCTGCCAGTGTCTTGATTTTGGACTTCTAGCCTCCAGAACTCCTGTTTCAGGCCACACTGTTTGTGGTACTTTGTTACAGCAGCCTGAGTAAAGAAATACAGTCAGATTAAAGAGTTTGGATTTTATTCTAAGAGGTATGGAAAAAATTAGAGCATTTTAAGCAGAGAAAGACACATCCTACCTTTTATTTTATAAAGTTAAATATGGCTGCTATACAGAGAATAGATGAGGGGCTACAAAAATAGAGACAAGAACACTAGTGAGGAGGTTATCATATGGTGCAGGCAAGAGGCATAGGTGGCTGAACTAGGGTAAAAGTAGTGAAGACAAATAATTGGTTGGAATCAGGTGCATTTTGGAATTGAAATTAACGTGATGGGAGAGAGAACATGCAAAAGCAAAGATAACTTCCAGATTTATTCACATAAACTTTGTTTCGATAACATGTTTCTATTACATTAGTTTAAAACACTAGCATTTTACTCGTTGCTCATTTAGTTAACTTTGAGGAAGACTCGCTTGTCTCTAAGATTCTAAATATTCCTCCTCTACTACTCAAGCAGTAAGCCTGCAAAATACCACACAACAGCTTCTATGTAGAACTTCTGGGAGAAGACATGAAAAGAAGCTGAGCATCCACATTTCCTCATCTGGGAAACGGACACAGAACTGACATGACTTCATGTTGCCCAGCAAACCGCAGTGGAGTGAAGAGAGCACAGGCCTCAGAGAGGCTGGAGTTCTAATCCGGGTCCTGCCCCCAGTTCATGCGGGACTCTGAGGAAACCACTCAAAACTTCTGGGCTTCATCTTCCGAATGAGGGTGTGTGCCTGCCAAGTTGTTTCAGTCGTGTTCAACTCGTTGTGACCCTATGGACTGTAGCCTGTCAGACTCCTCTGTCCATGGGATTCTCCAGGCAAGAATTCTGGAGTGGATTGCCATGCCCTTCTCCAGGGGATCTTCCCAACCCAGGGACGGAACTTGCATCTCTTACGTCTCCTGCATTGGCAGGCGGGTTCTTTACCACTAGCACCACCTGGGAAGCCCTAAATGGGGATAGGGTTGTTGGACTGACTTATTTATTTTTGGCTGTACCACACAGCATGCGGGATCTTCCTTCTCCTGACCGGAGATTGAACTCATGCTCCCTGCAGAGGAAGCATGGAGTCTTACCCACTGGATTTCCAGGGAAGTCCAGGTTGTTGGTTTCTAAGTTCTCTTTCAACTCATAATGTTATTTATGTACCTTGCATTAGACCACTTTTGAAAAGAAAGAGTTTGAGATAAAACCAGTGTCAGTGCCATATTTTGAATGTTGATTAGAAGAAATGTGGCATCCTAAATTTCTTTGGAGCTTTGTTTCTGGAAATATAGAAAACTATGTTATTCGGATCAACTTAAAACAACTACTAACAATGGATAAAATGTAAGATTGGTAAAAGTAGGAGAAGCTAACAATATATAATATAAAGAATAATTGGGCCCAAATATAAGTGAAATCTAGGCCTTGGAATTGCCATAGAGCCCAGGGTTCACCCAAAGGGTTAAAGCCTCTGGGTAAGGGTAAGCCAGCTGTAAACTTGTCCTGTTTCACCACACCCACACCTGACTCTCAGGAAAGTTGCCTTGACACAGGGGGGCGGGGTGTGCAGAATCCCTGGGAAGATATTGCCACAAGCTAGAGCTCACATAAGTCGGTAGCCCAAATTCACAAAACTTCGGTCACCAAGAAAACTTTAGGCTGTGAAGTTAGTTTAAAAATTACCCAATCTGGCAATGCTCCCAGATTACCTGAAAAAACAAACTCAAATCATCACTGGAGAAAGGTCTCAAAGAAATCTCCAAAATAATTTTTCGAAGTCAATGAATAACACAGCTCAAACACGCAAGAAAGCAAGGAACCAAGCAAGAATGAGCAATAAAAACACACAGCAATCAAACTCTAGAAATACTTGAGATATTTCAATTATCAGACTGAGATCATAAAAGCAACTCTGATATTCTGTATAAAGATATAAAAAACAAGTTTGAAAATACCTCTGGAGACAGAAAACTATAAAAATAACAGGAAAACTATAGAAGAACCAAATTGAACTTCTATACAATAACTAAAATTAAAAACTAAATAAACAGATCTAACAGCATACTAAACATAACTTCCAGGTGACTCATGGGTAAAACTCCACCCGCCAAGCAGGAGACATGGTTTCAATCTGTGGGTCAGGAAGATCCCCTGGAGAAGGAAATGACAACCTGCTGCAGTGTACTTGCCCGGGAAACCCCATGGGCAGAAGAGCCTGGTGGGCTATAGTCCATGGGGTCACAAAGAGTTGGACATTGTTGTCACCCCACTCCAGTGTTCTTGCCTGGAAAATCCCATGGACAGAGGAGCCTCTTGGGCTATAGTCAATGGCTTAGCGACTAAACAACAACAACAAATATAGCTAAAGAATGAATTAGTGAGTCAGAAGATAAGTCAGAAGAAATTCATTAAAAAGTAGATAAATGCATAAAAACTATGGAAGGAAGGTTAACAAACAAGGCAAATATAGACATTTTAACCTTAGAGTTGCAGAAAGAATGGAACAGAAGTTACATTTGAAAAGATAATGGCTTAGAATTTTCCAAGAGCTGATGAAAATTCTAATACACAGATTCACAAAGTCCAACAAATTCTAAACACGATAAATAAAAAAGAAATCCATAGGTAGACACAACAGAATGAAATTGTAGAATATTGAAGAAAAAGAAAAAAAAAATCTTAAAATTAGCTTAAAAATACAAAACCTTATTTGAGGGAATGCTCCAGTAAGTCAGATGGATAGCTGAGTTCTTTACAACAATGTACCCCAGGAGATAAACAGAATAATATCTTCAATGTGCTGCAAGGAAATAAAAACCTAGAAATCTACAATCAGACCCGGAAAAAAATTTTTTTCCCAAAAGTGAAGATGAACTAAAGGTAATTTTAGATAACAAAAGCTAAGAGAATTCCTCACTAGAGGATCTATAAAAGAGACTTCTAAAAGATGTACTACAGGCAAATGGAAAGTGATTTCAAGTAGGATGTATATGTAAAAAGGAATGAAGAATTTTTGAGTGGTAAGTAAGCAAGTGATTCTAAATGAAAATGACTCTACAAAACAAAAATAATTGTTTTAAGGGGATTAAGAAACAAAAAATAATTAAGATTTATGTTGACAATAATATTCAAATACGGTGATAAATTGAGTTAAAAGTATTCTAAGGTCCTTGTATTATCTGGGAAGAAGCGAATGTAAGATTAACTTTAGAAAACTCTACTATGTAAGCATGCTGTAATTTCTAGAGCAATCAGTAATATACTAGAAAACACAGTGCTTAAACTTCAAGGAGTAGAAAAGAAAGAATTATGTACTTAAAAATCCAAAAGAAGGCAGGAAGACAGGTAAAAGGAGCACAGAATGAGTGGGATGAATAGAATACACAAAATATCGATTTAAACCCAAATTGTTCATGAATTACTTTAAATATAAATGGACTAAATGTCTAGTTAAAAGATAAAGATGATTACACTGAACGCTATGGATTAAAATGTGTCTCCCCACAAAAGATGTTAGAGTCCTAACCCCCAGCACCTGTGAATGTGATCTTATTGGGAAATAGGGTCTTTGCAGATGATCAAGTTAAGATGAGCTCATTAGATTGGGCCCCAATTTAGTATGACTGTGTCCTTATAAACGGGGGAAATTCGGGCACAGAGACAAACATGCACAGAGGGAAGACAATCCACAAGCCAAAGAACACCCGAGGCCCCCAGAAGCTAGGAGAGAGACCCGCAAAAAGGCCCTCCCTACCAGCCCTCAGGAAGAACCAACCTGGCTGACCCTGATCTGATTTCCAGACTGCAGAACAGTGAGTCAATAAGTTTCTACTGTTCCATCAACAAACGAATAGATAAAGAAGATATGGTATATATACCCAATGGAATATTATTCAGATAAAAATAATGCCTTTTGCAGCAACATGGATGGACCTAGAGATTATCGTACTAAGTGAAGTAAGTCAGACAGAGAAAGACAATATATACATATATTCTACCCAGGGATTGAACCAGGGTTTCCTTTGTCTCCTGCACTGCAGGGATATTCTTTACCTGCTGAGCCTTCTGGAGGAGGAAATGGCAACCGACTCCAGTATTGCTGCCTGAAAAATCCCACGGACAGAGTAGCCTGGTGGGTGCCAGTCCAAAAGGGTCACAAAGAGTTGGGTATGACTGAGCGACTAAGCACAACAACAACATTATAATGTTGTTATATATAATATTATATATACAATTATATAATTATATATACAANCAATTAAAAATAAATAAAATTTTCATAAAATTTTGTATTTTTTAAGTCACCCAGTTTGTTGTATTTTGTTACAGGAGCCCTAGGAAACTAATATACTGGGTTCTGTTTTTTTTTTTATTTTACTTTACAGTACTGTATTGGTTTTGCCATACATTGACATGAATCCGCCACGGGTGCACATGAGTTCCCAATCCTGAACGCCCCTCCCACCTCCCTCCCCATATTTTTTAAAATCATGTTTTCCCTCCCTTCACTTTTAATCATGTTTTCCTCTCTCACCCCTTTGGAGGATAGCTTTGTCCACGTCCCTGCCCATAGCGTTCCCTGGGGACACGTTGCTTTAGGTTCGCTCTATTTCCTCACACGGAACTCCCTCAGGGTTCTGCAGTGATGCAGGAATCCGGGTTGGGGAAAACTGAATACCTCACCGTGTTTAACCTCAGACTTCAGTCTAGGAAAACCTGCCTGTTGGAAATGCAAATCAACTCCAACAACAAGAAGTTTGTGGCCAATGACCTAATTCCATTCCGAGCAGTCAGTCTGTCTGAGTCTACCCACACCTTTTTCTCCTTTCCCTTGGGAGAGATTAAACATGCAAGGCATGGAGGGGCCAGTATCCTTTGACCTTGGGACCTGCTTTGGCAATATGCCCCTCAGTCAAATCTGAGATCCCAGTTAACCAATCTTTGCACAAACTTCTCAAGGAAAATAAAATTACCTCAATACAATATACTGCCTGCATAATAATGAAGACAGAAGAGGATGCTCAGAGATGGGAGGGCAGTGGTCTAGTCTCTTGTGCTTTCCAGGGGAGCAAACGGGATGGGAATAATGTGAGGATGCTGGAACTTCCTCCCACCAACTCTGTGTTGGGTTTAGATTCTCCTCTGGGCCCAGAGAGGTAGTGAAACTGGTGAAGTGCAACAGGGTGGGCGGAGGTGGGGGGACGTGGTGGTGGTGGTGCTGCTGCTATTCTGTCTGGGTGGGACTGAAGAAATGCCTCCTGACAGAGGGGATCTGGAGAGGAGACAATGAAGCCAGTACTCCATGAGGCATCAGGAGACAGAAGGAAGAAACAGAAAAACAAAAATAACCGTCACTGCCTAAAGTGGAATTCAGAAAAACAGATCCATTCATGTGAAATAGTTAATGGAGTGTCCACTCTGTCCTGTGACCCCAACAACCTTTAGTAGAGACCACACACTTCAAGGGATGTAAATTGATATGATTGAGTTTCTTACAGAAACGGGGGAGGCAGCTAAGTTCTATGCATCAGCAGGCATGGGGTCAGCCCTGCAGATAAGAGGGGGGACGTGGAACATGCAGTTACAGGCATTCTGTGCATAGCAGAGCTCAGAGCAGTGGTGAGATGGAGCAGTGTATATCAGTTCACAAGATATGATTGTTAAATTTTCAGGAATATTGCAAGTTGTTTGCAATATCTGTGTTTAAACACAGCAATTATTAAAAACTGAAGTGCATGTACTTACAGAGTATTAATTAAATAAAATATATTGAAAACAAAGGCAACAAGACACTCAGAAGTCACCACTTTCTAATTATTTTACCGCTGCATCTGTGTGGAAATACAGTTACAGGAGTGGCACTGCAGTATCTTTTACCAGCTCCACGTTCTGGAACATTACATTTTCGCCTTGAAATTGGCCATGTTGGGAATATTTACACCTTGGAAATTGGCAAATAGGGCCGGATTTACTGTTTTGTTGACACACAGGTTTAAGAGAGTAATGGAGAAAATACTTAAAATGCAAATTAAACTTAAAGTGTGCCCTGTCTGTAGCCATTACACAGTGAACAGCATGAAAACAAACATTTTTTGTTTTCACCAACTGGTATCCGATTCAGCAAAGTCAGTCACATCCTTGACAAATGAGTGAACCTTCAACATACAGCTTCATTGTTTTTATTTCTATTACTCCTCAAAATAAGCAAAAATACCAACTAACATTCATTTCTGAGTTACACTCAAAATGCTGATCAGAAAGCATTCACCAGGTACCGCTGCCCCTGACCCACTGCTGAGCCTCACCTCTGAACACTGCTCAGCCCTAGGGTGGAGGTGGGGGTGTCACAGCAAAACCACAGGAGAGACGGTCCCTGCCCTAGGTGCTGCACACTGTTCAGCCCAAGGGAATGCCCCCTGCCTTGGGCCCATGTAGTCATTTCCCTCATGGCCACAGGTGTACATCATACACACCATCAGCAGGTGAGGGACAGGAAGTAGACACAGGAAGAGTTAGATGTTGATTCTTCCCTTCCATACTATTAGACTACATTTAGTGTTCATAACTATGACTCTCAAGGCAATACAAGATCTGGATAATCAAAGAAGCATTGAAACCCATTCAGCGTTTACAACGAAAACACATTTTAGAAAGAGGCTTTAAAGAATTTTGTTGAAATAAACAAAATCCTTTTTACTTTCAGCTTGAGCATTCTCTTAATTGAGATTTCTGGGAATTTGACATCCTTGTTACAGTGTCAAGAACACACACTTTTTCAGTGGGGAAAAGGATGACAATAAAAAAGGAGGAACAAAACCAAATGTTGCACTTACCCATGTTCTTTAGAAAACTAGTTTCTTTATAATTTTCCAGTTAATGGAAGACTGTCCTTTAAATTCTTAGCAGAGATTGCTAGTTCTTCCCAAATATCCATGCCCCTTTCTTCATTAATTAATGAGATCCCTGAATTTTAGCTCATCACCTTGTCACTCAGCACTACATTTTGTCACCTCCTGTGGAGCTAAGTGTGGCCAAGTGACTCAGTGAGTTCTGGCCAATGAGTTCAAGCGTGAGGGTTGTGTGCAATTTTGAAGATTTCATCCTTAATGAGGAACAATGTGCCCTCCGCTACCTCTGTCCCCATTCTGCTGGGTGGACTAGTCAGCTTGTGGGACCTGGAGGAGCATGAAGTAGAGACTGTGTCTTAGGATAGCACGGCTGTGGTCGCCTCAGTCCTGCAACCCCATGGACTGTAGCCCGCCTGGCTCCCCTGTCCATGGGATTTTCCAGGCAAGAACATTGGAGTGGGTTGCTGTGCACTCCTTCAGAGGATCTTCCTGAACCAGGAGTCAAATCCATGTCTATTACATCTCTTGCATTGGCAGGTGGGTTCTTTACCTCTAAGCGCCACTTGGGAAGCCCAGTAGGAGAGCAAAACAACAGTATAACAGAAGCCTGGGTCCGCAACACCGAGGAAGCATCAAATCAGCCCCAGATGGCCTTCCCAGACAGTAACATGAGAGAGAAATTAGTTTCTACCATCCTTAAGCCACTGTTCTTCAGTCTTTGTTACAGCAGCTGAATTTGTTTTTAATATTTCAGGGATGATGTTCTTTCTACATGCTACACTTTTCTCAGCTTGTTAAACAGAACAAAGTAATCTACTCTTTTTTGAATCAGGAAGCAATATTATTCTGGACAATAATGCAAAGAGATTGCTGAGGGTCTAGAGTACTCCTGACCTGACAGTTATGTGGCTTCAGACTGCAGGGCATGATTAATTCATGACTAATTCCTGCCACTTTTCTGACTCCTCTCGCTATTGAACTATCAAGGATATACAAGAAATATATATATAATATACACACACATAGTGCTTAGGCTCAGAGACTCAAATGTAGAAAATGTTCAGTGTTATTTATGACTATTATAGCTATTGTGAAGTGAAGTGAAGTCGCTCAGTTGTGTCCGAATCTTTGCGACCCCATGGACTGTAGCCTATCAGGCTCCTCCGTCCATGGGATTTTCCAGGCAAGAGTGCTGGAGTGGATTGCCATTTCCTTCTCCAGGGGATCTTCCTGACCCAGGAATCGAAGCTGGGTCTCCAGCATTGCAGGCAGACGCTTTACCGTCTGAGCCACCAGGGAAGCTCTTAGTATTGATTATTGTTATTGTGTATTGGGATAAATGGCTATCTTAAAAACCCATCACTTTTTCTCCTGCTTAAATTATAAAGATACAGAAGCTGAAAATTCTGCTATGTGGAACCATTATAATCAGCTATGTTTGCCAAATGGAAGCTAGGGTTTGTCCCTGGAGCAGACTCTCTCTCTTTATCTTTTTAAAAAGACCTCGATGGTCTCCTGAGTCATGAAATGTAAGGAAAGCCTACCTGTTGGCCTTGGAGAGTCTCTGAGCTGACAACCTAAATCAACAGCAGATTTTTCAAACTGAGGTGTAAATGTTCTATTTGATAACGAGGAAGGTTGTTTTCATGGCTCTTAAGGAAAAATTATGATGTTAAGAGGTTTTTCCTTCCTTCGACGGGGATGAGAAGGGGGCAACAAGGCCATAAAATGATGCTCTCACGGTAGTGAGCATGCTCCAGCAAAGTGGCTGCAGGCCAAGGCCAAGGGACATAGCCAGATGGGCCCTGGGAGGAGGGCTGACCCATGAACTCTGGAGCACTAACATCTGACCTCTAGTTAGACTCTTCCTTTTCTTCCTGTAATTTGCTCATGTTATTCTCAAGACACAGAGAGAGGGTTAAATGCCACAGCCTGTGTTCAGCTGTGCTTGAGTCTCAAAGGGAGAGGCTTGTCCTCATACTTGGACCTGAGAGATTTTCCATGTCTGCTGGGACACAGAGGTGGTTGACGGAGCCGCTTGGGACAGCACTAGGCAGGAAGTGGCAAATGTCAATGAATATAAACCAGTGATACAGTCGCTACAACAAGGCCTCCTCAGACTCTCCTGGGGAAAAGTTATATTATTTATTACTTTATAACATTGATAATATTATTGGTCTAAATTATTAATATGAAATCATATAATTATACTTTCAGTATCCAGCTGTGTATGCTATCTTCCCCAAATATCTTCCCCTTTAAATCAAAGGCTATTAAGCTGTGATAATCAAGCTTGTAAGAAATATGTCTACAACAAAGGTAAATAGACTCTGAGGGAGGGTTTGGAAGCATTTTCTTAGTAATAAAGTACAAGATCTTTTAGGGTAGACCAAGTAATATCTTATTTCACTTGCTCAGGAGTTTTTATTTTTAACAGCTCTGGCTCCCCAACTGTATCCCAGATAGTTAAAATCGCCAAAATGAGTGGCCATTTGGTAACTGAAAGCAAACTGTACAGTTTCCTTGTTGACTTCTCCACAATTAAAACCATTTTGTTAATGGTAAAATGGGGCTTCAGGGTCTAAGAAATTGCCAAAATAAAATCGGAGAAACTTAACAGGTTGCTAACTTTATTTTGCCAAGTAAGGGCATTATATTTTTAAGATTACCAAACCCTTGCAACATACGGCACTTTATAAACTTTTAACAACAAAATAGCAAAAAGCAGATATTTCAGAATAAAAGATGTTCCTTTAGTCTGTGAGGACTTTTAGATATTTTTCTCCTGTCACCATCAACAGGTCAGGACTTCATGAAGACTGGCACCTGGTTTGGAGCTGTTTTTTTAGAACATGAAGCCCATGGCATGGGGAGCTATCTGGGAGCTGCTGGCCTGAAATAATTCCCACAGTTCCTTCAAACATATGGGAGATGGACTAAAGGAAGAGCGGTGGCCTGTTATCCCCAAAAAAGAGATCTTATGAGGCATGGGAGATCTTATGAGACTTCCTTGGTGGCTCAGATGGTAAAGCATCTGTCTACAATGTGGGAGACCCGGGTTTGATCCCTGGGTCGGGAAGATCCCCTGGAGAAGGACATGGCAATCCACTCCAGCACTATTGCCTGGAAAATCCCATAGACAGAGGGGCCTGGTAGTCTACAGTCCATGGGGTCGCAAAGAGTCGGACACGACTGAGTGACTTCACTTCACTTCACTTCATGAGGCATGGGAGTCAGATCCACCTGCTGTGTGTCAGCTAAGTGTTCCCCAAACTTTCTTCCTGCCCTGAGTTGTCTCCGAGCATTGGGAGCACTAAAAACTGCCCTTTTAAAGAGACGGGAAAACTGTAAAGTTGGGCTCATTCCACAGAGTGAATTTCCATTTTTCCTGGCTGCATAAATGCTGTGTCTGTCGGTAATTTTCATTCTTAGGTCACAGCTCCCAGGGGAGCCGGAGAAAGGGCAAATAGGAGAGAAACGTTTTCTGTGTGTTTCTTCAGTTCCTAGATTCACTCCCTGGCTCTAGCATGCAGAAGGGCTGCCCTGCTCCAGCCTTCAAGGTGCCATTCCCAGACCCCAGAAACTGTACAGGTAGCTGAGCAAAGAGACCTGCCCTGGGCCAGCTTCAGAGACACAGTTCTGGAACCGGTGTGTCCATGAGAAAAAGGAAGCTCTCTTTGTTAGGAAAAGAACCAGTGATGGAACACTTTGCTGCAAGAGCTGGCCGAGTAAAAGCTTCTTTTACTAAAACCAGTGACCCCAAATAAACTTTGAGTCACCTTCCCCCTACCCTACTGCATCTATTTCCCAGCAGTTGGAAGAACGATGGAGAGCCAAAGGGATGGAGGTTGAATTCATGACCAATCCTTCCGGAAGCTTTGTCTTTCTGCTGACCAGAAATAATTTCCATACATTTTCCTAAATATATGAGAGTTAATTGCCAATTTGCATCTTGGTTTGAGTATTCAGATCTCAAGATGGAAACATAAGCTCTTTATTTCAAGAAAAAGAGACAAAGGAAAATGTCTGAAGCTCATTTTCTAATGCCCAAAAGGCTCATGGAAAACAACTCAGTGGTCTTTCTTCTCCAGCAGACTCTTCACAAACATCTTGGAGGAGAAGCACTCCCTTGGGTTTGAGTTGTTTTATGTGATTTCAGTTACATCAGAGAATTTATTCTCCACCCCCTCAAGCCTTGCCAAATCATTAATTCTTGAAAGAGTAACAGGATTTTCATTTCGCTTGATGTGCCTCCTTGTAGCCAAACTTGACGTCAGCACCTTTTGTAAGCAGGAAACTATGAATTAACACCCTGCATTTTCATGATGAGTCCCCTTATTGAGTCTCTGTTAGGGAAAATTTTTCACATCCTTTGACACTAGCTTGCTCGCATTATTAATTTAAATGTCTCAGGAACATCATCTGCTTCTACTAAAATTAATGACAAATGAGTTCTGGAAAGTGGCTTCCAGAGCCGCCCTCATAAGAACAGTCAGGGGAAAGCTCAGTGTCTGAAACGCTAATTGAGATGCGAAGCTTAATAACGTGTGTTTAGCTATGACCCTAAAATCTGCTCGCCTTACAACTTTCCCCATCTGGTGTAATTTGCTTTCTCTACTTGTAAAAATGCACACGACAGCAACAGCATGTATTGTGTGCCATATTGCAACAATGAAGCCTTGTCTGTCACATTCTTCATCAAGATAAACTTATTTCTCACCCTGTCTTTACCCAACTTCCAACCTTTCATTACACTTTGCATTGGAGGTCTGCCCAAGCACCATGCCCCGGCCCAATCCCACTTTGGAGAAAGGAGATGATGGAGCCATACCTTGTACCCGGGTTTCCGCCCTCTTTTCTTTGGGATCTTCACTGCTGGTAAAGAACCAGCTGAAGCAGAATAAATGTTATGAACTGCCATCTTCATAGGTGTCGAGTGAAGTGGGGGTCGGCCTCGCTTTCTCCCCGGGATCCTCTGAGACTGCATTTCTGCTGGTGCCAGTCTTACAGAAGGAAGTGACAAATCGCTCACAGGCAGAAGAGGTGCTAAGAATTAGTCCAGACACAAAGCAAAACAAAAACAGAAGTGTTTGTTTGGTTTGCAAAGCAAACATGGATCCGGTTTGGTGATTTTGGCCATACCTACCCCTAAGGGAGGGGAAGACCAAATAGGAGAGAACCAGACATTAGTTGGAGCTTTTAAAGTGCTTTTGGGCTCCTGGTATAATTTCAAGGATAGTGAATTTCCATGGGACTGACTATAGTGAAGTAGGGAAGATACTGGCTAGGTGAAGAGGACAACAGATTCCCAGCAACCAGTACAACCAATAGTGTCATCAGCAAGGAGACAGTTTTATCTATGTGCCTCAATTTCCCAGTTAGTTCAACTGTGAACTGAAATAATAGTAGCATTAAATAAACACAACCAGTTTTTTCTCACATTCACTCCTATCCCTTTGGCTGGGTAACAGATACTTATACCTTTTTCCCCCCATGAAATAAATTTAATAGTATAAATCAATTGTATTAAAGTTTATTATGTTCCTCAGTCAAAATGTGGACAGAGATTTGCATACAGAGGTGTTCATTTTTGCATGATCCAGCTTCCAAACTCTCAAAAATAAAATGAATAGAGCCCAATAACAAGCAATCGGGGAATGGTTATTATATCTAAAGAATAATACAATCAGCTAGATACAAGCCTCTAACAATACTCTTTTTAATAACATGAGGTTGAGTGAAAAAACATCCCACAAAGTGCAGGTAAAAATTATCTCAACTCTGCAAAATTTTATGTGGTGATAAAGTGGCCAATAGCAAAGATGGTGGGACTATGGGTAACTGTTCACCATGTACAAATCCTTTCCCCCTTGTACTACTATACTCAGCATTAAAAATACTTAAAACAAGTGCTCCAACCAGGGACTGAACCCACACCCCCTGCTTTGGAAGGCAAAGTCTTAACCATTGGACCACCATAGAAGGCCTACAAAACTCCTTTTGTTGAATAGGTTTTGAAGATTAAAGAAAGGGTAACAAACTAATTAGTACATATTATTCAAAATTACACTTAACTATCCCCAAATCTCAATATGCCAGAAATAACTTCCGAAGGAAAAACAGTCATCTTTTAAATTGGATTCTTTTTTTCTACTTCATTCTCCCTAGAGGGAGAAAAAAACCAGGATTTGTGCTGCTTTCCAAGTCCTTCTATAGAAAGCACATCAATCTCAGGAATACGAAGGACCTTTCCAGGTAACTAAATTGATCAACAGACTTCATGCCAATGGAACAACAGTAAAGTATTTTTAGTGGAATACTAAGTACCTCTGCGGTTGGGGAGATACTCGGAGTCTTCTCACAGTCCTCTCAATTTACAAAACACCTGAATGATTACATATTGTATTTCATCCATCAGTCAGGAAGATGCGGTTCCCCAATTTCTTGTTACAAATATAGACCATTTTAACACAGAGTCAAATCCAATTTTAAGTAATGGGATAGAAATTTTTAAAAAAACTAAATAGGTTATTTTAACCACTGGGGAGTCTCAAAATAACTTCTTGGAATAATTTCAGAGAATTGGAGGAAAGTATATACAAAATGGTCCTTTCAGTAACAAATCCAGACATTCTGGAAAAGATGGTGTCAAAAGTCCGGGGTCCCCCAAATCTCCCTTTCCATGACCAAGATATGAACAAAGAAAAGTAAGAATAGCAAATATGAATACCTTTTTTAAAAAAATATCAATATTAGAATACAGTGGAAACAAAAAAGATGCAAACTTTTTAGAGAAAATGTAACTATGGATGATAGACAACCATAATTTATCAAATGTTTAAGGATAAGGTCAAAACTAATAGCAAATTAAAATACTCAAAGATATATTAAGAAGCTGTCATCAAACATAAAGAGTTTCTATGTGTCTTAAAAATTGTTCTTTAAGAATGAACAGCAAAAAATTCCTAAAAACAAACAAAAAACACTCAATAGCAAAAAAATCTATAAGCATTTAGGCACAACAAACAGATAATTTACAGTGGGAAAAATAAAAAGGCTAGCTGTCTTCAGCACCATTAGCCAGAAGATAATGGAATCAATATGATGGTCATTTTTCCAGTTATTTATAGTCTCCAAACTTCCTCCCATCACAGGGACTTTGCACATATAGTTCCCTTTGCCTGCATTGCTCTTTCCTCTTGCTCTGGCTTAGTCCTCTCATTCTTCATCAGTTAACTCAACAAAACTCACCTTGAGCTCTCATTAGAGTTTTCTAAGCTTAGAGTTCCTCAGCTGTGACAATTGTATGTAAAGCATCCACATTGGAACTTGGACAAAAGAAGCAGATTGGAATATGAGGATTATACCACCTGCAGTACCTCTGACCTAGCAGTCATCTTTTATTCTGCCAACATCTATGACCCAAGGGTGGGCTAACTTGTTTGCTTGCAGAAGATAAAAGTTCAGACCCTTCACTATTTTTCATACAGAGTTAATAAGAAGTAGAAGGATTCATCTGATGAAAATAATAGTTTTTTAAATTATAATTATGCCCTAAAATAAGACTTGAATAAAGAAAAAGTTTATCATTGGACAAATGGGTATTTTAAAAATATAATTTTTACCTAAATTATTCTATAAATTAAGTGCAATCACATTAAAAACCCAAACTAATTTTAGGGGAAAAAAAGACAAAACAAGTCTCAGGACAGACTTGCCCTTCTGTTTCTTAAAATGTGTTTTTTGTTGTTGTTTAGTCACTAAGTCATGTCTGACTCTTTTGCTACCCCATGGACTGTAGCCTGTCAGGCTCCTCTTTCCATGGGAGAAAACTATAAAAATGGCAGTAGTTTGGGTACAGAAATAAGCAATCAGATCAATAGAAACGTTAGTCCAGAAATAAAACTTATATTAAGTTTTCATTTGTTTGAAATTTAGGATCATTTCATATCAATGTAGACAGCTCAATAAATGGTTCATGGACAAAGGGCACTTAGAAACCAATAAAATTTTACTGTATTTATAAATCCTAGAGATATCCAAGACTAATACATAGAAAAATAAAAGAAATATTAAGAAGTGTTGGAGACAATATAAGTCAATATTTTTATACTCTTGGGATTGGAAAGGACTTTCTAAATACGATGGAAAACTTGGGGAGTGGACATGGAAAGACTGACAGACATGCCCACAAATGTCTTCACACAGGAAAAGTAAAATCATGGAGAAGTGTGAAAATAAATGAAAATCTGAGGAAACTATTTGCTACATATGGAACCAACAGAAGGTTAATATAAAGAACTCTTTTAAATTATTAAAATAAAAATGACACTCCAATAGAAAAATGGGCAAAGGACACGGAAAACTCACGAAAAGCACAGGCTATGTTAGAGAAGGCAAGAAAGAAAAGAACAAGAGAAGGAAGGGGGCATGGAAAGAAGGAAGAAAGAGAGAGAAATAAATGATCAGCTATTACAAAAAAAAAAAAAAAGATTCTGAACTTTACTGGTTATTTCCCAAAAANGAGAGAGAAATAAATGATCAGCTATTACAAAAAAAAAAAAAAAAGATTCTGAACTTTACTGGTTATTTCCCAAAAAGTAAATTGAGGTATCATTTGTCATTTATCAGATTCACAAATGTGAATAACTCTGACAATACTATATGTTGGTGAGGGTGTATAGAGGACATTTCCATTTATTGTTGGTAGAGTTAGAAATTGGCTAACTTTTCTGGAGGGCAATTTGAAATCACTTATGAACTTTATTGCTGTGGGGTAGCTCAGTTGGTAAAGAATCTGCCTGCAATGCAGGAGACCCGGGTTTGATCCCTGCGTTGGGAAGATTCCCTGGAGGAGGAAATGGCAACCCACTCCAGTATTCTTGCCTGAAAACTCTATGGAAAGAGGAGCCTGGCGGACTACAGTCCATGGGGTCACAAAGAGTCAGACACAACTTAGTGACCAAACCACCACCATTTACAAACTTTATACATGCATGCTCCTATTCTAGCTATATCACTCCTAAGGATTTCTCCTAAGAAGATAATCTGGGGAAAAAAAAAACAAAAATATAAGGCTAAGGATATTCTTCAAACATCATTTATATTAATAATAGTAAAATGCTGAAAGCAATCAAAATATTTCTCAAAGCAGCCTCAGTTTAGTAAATTATTTCACATTCATAAAATGGAATACTTGTATATATATATTAATACACACATACATATATATACATGCATCTATAAAGACTATAAAGTAGCATTTATAGTATGATTCTATTCATAACCTTTTTATATATACAGATTGAAATAAATCTGCGTGTGCTTAGGCATAGAAAGAGGTCTGGGAAAGATAATCATCAAAAAAGCTGATAGTAGTGGTGTCTGGGCAAAAGAATACTGAAAGATGTTTTTGCTTTCTTTTTTGTACCATTCTGCATTGTTTGAAAACTTTAAACCATAGGTAGGAAAACAGTTTAAAGGGAAAAATAAACAATGAGTGACTAATTCTCATTCTCTGAAAGTTTCTATTGGAAATTTTTGTTTCTTTCAATGGCCTTTTGTTTTCTTGTTTTCCAATGGTTTGGGCTCCAAAGCCACAGAACTTCACTGGCCACTGCTTTAGCATCTCAAATAAATTGTAACAAAAGGCAAAAAGACGTTATAACCAACATTACAGAGAAGGTTGTTTCAGAGCTAAGAAGACTATCCATAAACAGATGGTGGACGGGGTGCTTTGCTGGGCCCCTAAGAGAACCAGCTCACCACCCTTACCCACCTCGATACCACCTCCTGCAGGCTTTTCTATCTAGTTGGCTCCTCGGTTACTGCTCTCCACCCAGAGATTTCCATTCATCTCTAACGACCTTCGAAGACCTCAAATGCTGTCCAAGGACACTTGAGCCATGGACACATAATCTGATATCACCAATCATATAAATCATTTGAGAACTGTCAAAATCTCAAGGTGTATATGACACCTCTGAATTTCTCTGCTTTCTCTCGAGGACTTCAGTGAATACAGATGGCCTCTGTTCACTTCAGAGTCGGAGCCATCTTGGAGCAGAGTTTTAGTAAACATTAAAAGATTCTGTCCCTAGAACAACATAACATTCAAGTTTCTAAATCTCCACATTATAACCCCTTCAATAGTTGTCAAATCCTGGCAACATATTAAATCAAGTGCTTTGCTGCTGGTTTCCTAAGTCTCCTTCATCTTACACCCCACCCCGAAAAAAAAAGGCTTGGCTAGAAATATTATAGCTGAAGCCAAGAGAGACTAAGATCTGGTCTATGAATTTGGGGATGACAGTTACCCTGTTAACCTTGCAAATATAATACATATAAATCAAGATCTTGGCTAATGGTGCTTCATCAAGGTAAAGAAAAAGGAATTATCAAATTCAAAGCACACACCAATCCCATGGGACCACTGAATCACCTAATTCAATCCTGAGGCATGTGTTATATATCCACTCATTCATTCACTCTCTCATTTATTAATTTATCCAACAAATATCTGTTGAATATGCAGTGAGTGTTGAGTATTATGCATAGGCACTTGGATTATAGACGGGCATAAATAATTCACATCTCTTCAGATATGCACTGTGGAGAAGCAGACAAGTAAGGAGGCAACAATGATACATGGAGTAGAGGGTATAACAAAGATTTCCTATTAAATGACATGTGAACATCTGGGTTGGAAAGAGTGGAGGCAGGAGAAGCACAGAAAAGGTAACATCGGAGCCTGGCTTTTCCAAGCAGAAGAAGCTAAGTGCACAGAACTGGCAACAGAGTAGGTATGCGCAGGGATGCTTGGTGGTCCCTGGAGAAGGGAGGGGCCAGCCAGACTGGAGGCAGGGTCAGTGGCCGCCTGTTGTTTCTAGAAGTACTGAGAGGAGGTAGTTACAAGGCTCTCTAGCCTCCTAATGGACTTGAGATTATTTCCTTCTGCATGGAATGGGTCCCTGACCTTAGTGTCACGCTCTTTCTCACTGTCACTTTAAAAGTACAACCAGAATCCTATTTTCTCTTGTTCTGGGGCACCAGTTGGATTCACCATAAGCCAGAATTTCTAGTGTCTTTTTTTTTTTTACCAGCATCCTTGTATGCACCTTAATAGCCACAGCTCCCCACGCTGTTTAGGTCTGTATGTGAGGTGGTTTCAAGCAATTAAGATGCGTCTTGCCATCTATCTAAAATTCGGCTGCTCTCCATGGTGGCCCGTCTTTCTGCTTCAGAGACTTTCCCTTCTACATACTGGTCTCTCTCTTCTCTCAACTTTCTTACTGCCTATTGCCTGTAGCACTAGTTTCAGCAGGCACTGATTGAATGATGGTTTATATCATTCTCTCATTGTTTCAGGCACATAAGTGATTTCTGTGCACCCCTGGAAGCCAGGGGCTATGTTTCTTTCATCTGTCATTCTGTACTTCAAAGCACCTGGTACAACGTTGCCCCACAGAGTGCACCTGGCACCTGGGGCAACGCTGTTCACCGTGGAGTCTGCCATCTCACTGAGGCTCATGGCCCACAGTCAGGGTCAAAGCTCTGCATTCAAATGTTTTAATTTTGGATAGAAACGTATCAGTATAATAGAACACTTCGCTGGTCAACGAAAGCTTCCTACCATAAGAAGCGGGACAGCAATATAATCTGTTGAATGGAAAAGTATATTCCCTTAAGATACATTTTTTTCTCCCAATTCTGTCACAAGAATTGGGTCAACAGAAGCCAAAACCAATACTCATGTGCACTCACTCCTAGCACTCACTTTTTTCGCTCTGATACTATTTTCTACTTAAAATAAAACCAACACTCCTTAGAGAGCTGATTCCATATCTAGGGGACAGAGAAAGGTCAGAAGTAGCTTGGAACATCTTATTATTATCAGACAAGGATGACTGCTAAGAGGACAAAGAAGCAAGTTGTAACAATTTATGAATCAACAATAATAAATGGTGATATAGTAAATTGGAACAATTGTGAAAGGCTATGAGTTCTTTATGATATTCAGAAGAGTAAGCTAAGGTGCACCAAACTCTATTTGTAACTTTTTTTAATGCAATAGAAGTAAGAATACAATAAAATATAATTTATATTTCTTTTGTTGATTTTAATAAATATAGGAGAGTTTTGTTGTTGTCATTGTCCTTTAATCACTAAGTTGTGTCTGACTCTTTTGCAATGCCAAGGACTGTAGCCCGCCAGGCTCCTCTGTCCATGGGATTTCCCAGGCAAGAATACTGGAATGGGTTGCCATTACCTTCTCCAGGGGATCTTCCCCACCCAGGGACTGAATTCACATCTCCTGTGTTGGCAGGCAGGTTCTTTACCACTGAGCCACCAGGGAAGACCATGGGAGGGTTTATCTACAGGTATTTTTGTTCCATTGATTGCATACTGATACGCCCTTGTCTTTCCATGTTTAAATACACATGGAAATGATAAATGTCTTTCCACACCTAATACAAAGAAATGATAAATAAGTAAATTTGTTCTGGAAAAATAGGAACCAACTTAAGAACAAAAAGGACTGGGTAGACCCAGTTATCACACATAATAACCAGGTAAAAAGTGAGTTCAATAGAACATTCTTAGGTGATGAGTCTGTTAAATGTCTTTAGAGGGGTTACAATGTGCAGACTTATTCACTCAGTCTCCAGACATGTAGCTTCTAGATGCAGATAGTAAGTACATAGAGACTTCAAGGGCTCAGCGTCTCCTTGCCCACAGCCAGAACTCCCAGCTCTGCTGCTGGATAGGTGAAGGGCCTTCCCACTCCCTTGTAACTAACTGGTCAGTGACTGAGAGGGCAGGCTCTAAAACCTGTCACATCCATTCCACCCTTGGCCAAACTTATAAAAGCTCTTCCCTTGCTAATACTGGAAACTTCCTTGTATCCAGTAAGGGTGCAGTAAGAGTGCAGGGTGATAGAGAGCCAAAATTTATATATTTAAGGAGGAAAGATACATGAAGCAAGAGCAGAGAATATGCACCTCAAAGTGAGGGAAAAAAACATCCTGATCTTCAGGGTTAGGGAAAACGTTAGAACATTTGAAAGCATGAGAGATAGGCACACTACAGAGTGACAAATTATTTACTGACTGGGCAGTAAATCAATCAACTATTTTCTGGGTCCCCTCAGCTGGCACAGGAAGAAGAGAAATTTGCTTCTAACTCCAGCACTGCCGTCTGGCCTAGAGCTGCTCCTAAGAGGTGTACCTGAGAGAACAAGGGAAAGCAGAGGCCAAGCCCAGAAGGCACTGGCTGCTACCTTGTTAGGGAAATGAACATGAAGGAAGTCTTGTTTGGGTTTCAGAAGCAGGAGACCAGGCCTCTGTCCTGCTTCTGATCCGGCTGGACACAGACCAGATTCTGTGCATGCCTGCAAGCATAGCAAGTCAGGTGGCACTTTAAAAAGAAAGGAAGGGAATGGGTCTTGGAAGTCTTAGGCCCCTGGAAGTCTGGCCAACCCTGCCCCCCCCCCACCCTGCCTGGGGTCTAAGGAAATCCTATGACTCACAAGGTGAAACAAACAGCATTATAAAAAGTAAAATCATCGCTGCAGTTTTGCATGCAAACTAATGGTAATATCAGTATGCAGCCTATGATTAGAACCAGGAGCCCCCAAACTGCAATTTGAAGTCTCACCCATGGGGTGTATGCACCGCCCAGAACATTTTCCCAGTTGGGATTCCCGATTGCTGTTAACAAGGGACTTTCCCAGTGCTGTTTAAGTCTGGATGTTGGTCAACACAATTTGGTGATGTATGTGCTATAACTCTTTTCTGTTGTTTCTATTTCTCATCTTTTAGTGACTGTATTTTGAAATTAAGCCAAATAATCCTTTATTAAATATTGAAATTGTTTATTTTGTGTGATGAGTGACTTCTTTTGTTAATGAATCTTTCAAACCTAAAACATAAGTAAAATTTTTGGCAAAACACACCTTCTTGTTTCAAATGTTCATCTCTGTTTTAAAAAATCAAGTTCCCCACACTGAGAGGCCTTTCTTCCCTTTCAGGTGACATCCTTACAGAAAACAGCTCTCTGGAGATTCCATGGTCCAGCCCTGGGCCTATCTCCTTCATCTATCCCTCACACTGCCCAGCAATTCTCTACATGAGAGGCCTGGTACCCAAAGTGGTTTTCCAAGGTTGCCATGACAGCTGACTGCTGGCTGGGTTTGCCCAATGGGAGGTGCCAATCTGAGTTTGGAGGGTGACTGATGGCACAGGTGAAGCCAAGGGCTCTATCATCCACCATCTTTGCTTTGCTGGGCTCTGCCAGAAACCACCTAAGCTCTGAGGCTCCAGCTCCCACTAGACAGGCCCACACAGTCCCACACTCTGCAAGGTAGCCTGGCCCTGCCTGCAGCATCACCACCTCCTCTCTAGCCTATAATAGTACCACTACAGGGACTGTGGCTAATGGTCCAGCCTCCTGGGTTGGCCCATCCATCCCTATACCTCCATTTCCCTGCATGAAATGCCCAGCCCTTAAATACTAATGAGATTTCCTAGTTAGACCCCTACAGGCAGACATGGAATGGCAGGTCAGTTAGTGACCAGGCAGAACTTTGTAAGAAAGACTCCTTTGGGAATTTCCCATCTTTCCTGCTATCTCAAAGAATGGAGTCTGTCTTTCTGTTGCCATATCTGGAGCTCTGCATAGCTGCAAACCCCTGTGTTGTGTGGAGGAGGGAGGTGATAGAACGCTTTCTGCCATTCCTGTGGTCAGCAGAATTGTGGTTAAGAAAAATAAGAGCACATAATCTTCAATATAAATGTTTAAGTTTACACAGTAGCATGGATAGCCTGCTATCATATGGTAGGTGAGGAAGATATACTTACATATAAAAATATTCATAGATATATATATATACACTTTTATATGCATAAAATATCTCAGGAAGTATTAAAAAATGGCAGCAATCATCTGGAAGCTGGTAGCAGGGGACTGGAACTTTTCTCTGCACAGTTTTCTACCTTTTATATTTCATGTCTATTCAAAAATAAAAATAAAATAAATTAGTGCATCTACAAATTCTTACTCCAGAGAAGAATAAGTGAGTGGCTTTGCCATCCACAGCCACTATGCAGCAGGGCTACCTGCTCTAACATGCGGGGGGTAGGATGGGGCAGGTGCCCTGGACTCTTCAAGGACCACAGATCACAAGTCATCCTGTGGGTGCCACACTCATCAGGTGCCATCGTTGTGTGCATTCACACTGACCAGATACCTAACATCCCAGTGATGTGAGTGATTGGACCAGCAGCCATTTCAGTGGGCATTCACAAATTCACCAATTCCTTCAGCTGCCTCCCAGGGTCAGCCCTGAGTAGCATGCTAGGAGCTGGCAATGGAGCTTGCTAGAGGGACAAGGGGGGAAACTGACCCTTCAAGACACATTTCCACATCTCAATAGGCTCTAAAGAGATGGCACTGACACAAAGGGAAAGCTTAAGTGGTACTCAATTCAGTTCAGTTCAGTCGCTCAGTTGTGTCCGACTCTTTGTGACCCCATGAATCGCAGCAAGCCAGGCCTCCCTGTCCATCACCAACTCCTGGAGTTCACTCAGACTCATGTCCATCAAGTTGGTGATGCCACCCAGCCATCTCATCCTCTGTTGTCCCCTTCTCCTCCTGCCCCCGATCCCTCTCAGCATCAGGGTCTTTTCCAATGAGTCAACTCTTTGCATGAGGTGGCCAAAGTATTGGAGTTTTACTAGGCAACACAATCAACTCACTGAGCATGTGATGACTGGAGAGACACAGGAGCAGACTTCTTTCGCCAGAGCCTGTGACCCACGGGCTGATCTAAATACTTTTAAAGGATTGTTATAGTTTCAGTAGCAGTAGGGCAGCTTGTACTGGAAGACATTGTCTCTGCTGGGAGGTGGAACCAAAGAATTTCTGTCACTTGGGCTCTGAACTCAGTCTCCAGTATAAGGAAAGTCACTTTTTAGGGCAGCTACAACTATATCTTTTTTTTTGCAAACCACGATTTCCTGTTTTGTTCTCTATTTATACTTTACATTTAGTTTTAAGAAAGCACTAGTGGTTTGGTGTTTTGGTTGTTTCTAGTTCAATCTTTATCAACAAAGCAAACTTTCTTTTCAAGACTATGTTTTGTAATATAAGTGAACTGTAGGCCTAGATTCCTTTAAAATACTTTGCTCAGAAAGATTCTTAAAGCTTTAATAATAAGACAAATCACAACTCTCTAAATCAATGTCTCATGAAGTGGGAATCCACTCAGCAATCTTGAGGGTTGTGAATTCCTCAAGGATTTCACACAGGGCTGTTTTAGACAGCATCCTTTCAACACAAATGTTTTCACACAAAATTTCAGGCACACAGTTGTTCAGGTTGACGTGTAGAAATGTGTAACTATGATATCTGCATTATGATACTCTTCGCAAAACACTAAAGTATCCAAGACACTTTGTTAGTTGTCTCAAGACTTAGCAACTCAATGTTTGCCCTTGAAGAATTTGTTATCTAAGAAAGATACACACCTTGGCTCCATGTGGGTCACTCAATAGAATACAAATACGAAAACAACTCAGGAACCAAAGCCCTCGCCTCTTTGCAAGTCAAGGAAAGATGTATTTTAGAGATGAATGGCAACAGCCCTTAACTGATTTTGGTCCTCTGTGTTCACTGGCAGAGCTTTGCTTTCCCGGTATACAAGGACCGTGTGTGTTTCTTTGATTGTGGGGCTTATAGGAGGAGCCGGCGTGGCCAGCGAGCAAGGATCAGGTCTACACACACACTACCTTCCAGGGGGCCCCTCTGGCATGTTGTGGTGTGCAGAGCACAGCCAGATTCTCAGTCTCAGTCTTCCAGGATGGCTCAGAGCCTGATGACACTCTCAGGTCACTGGAAAAGGAGAAGCGGTCATAGCACACACTTGGGGTCCAGATAAGGAGCGGTGGCTGGTCACCCCAAGTACGAAGCCTCTGCAGAACAGGCCTGCCAGCCCATGGTACAACAGCCAAGTTCATGTTCAGGTTTTCCCTGAGCAACTCCTGCTTCCCTTGGGACACACTCCCCATGAAGCATGGAATCCCAGGTCCCACCCATAAGCTGCTTCCCTCACATCTGTGCCTGAGATGCTGCAGGTGCCGGCCCTGGTAGACATGGCAACACACAGGACCAACAAGGTAACAAACAGGATGAATCAGTAAATGGATGAAAGAAGCATCTGAATGTGTACACATTATGTTGTTAAATTCTCACTCTGAGCCTTTAAGGCAAGTATTATTATGTACCCCCACTACACAGATGAAGTCTGTCAAATCTACACAGATGACGGCTCAGAGAGGCTCTGTGCCTTGTGCCAGACCCAAACTCTCCCAACCAGCATCTGGTTAACAAGATGTTAGCCACTGAGACCCAAGAGGGTGTCACCTCTCAGGGCTTTTTGCTTCTGGCTGGAGGTGGAGTGGGAGATGTTTGCGTTTTAAAATGTCTGACTGAAAAGTCTGGAAGCCTCGCATACAATTTGAGAGAAATCAAGGATGTTATTATTGTTGTACCTCCGCCTGGTAAAGTTAGTGTGACCTCCTGGGGCCCTGCAGGCACTGAATCCTCAGCAAATATGATTTGATTGACTCATAAAAAGAAAGGGAGGGAGATGAGCACATAATGACACAACTGCGGCCTTCTACGGCTGGGTTGTGAAAGAAAAGGTCAAAAAAAGAAAACAAATAATGACTTTCATCCTGGCCCCTCTCCAGTGGGTTAGTAGTCAGCAAACAGGGGCCTCCCGGATAATTTTCCAGATCTTCTCCCCTTTTCAGAGGTCTCCTAAGGCTGTGCAACAGCAGTTAAATCAATTCTTAATTACCTTTCAGCATTTATCTTTTGAAAATCCAGACCTATATGAATATTTATTGAACGCTTGTGACTTACTAGGTGCGGAGCATGTGTGCCAGGTCCTGGAGATACAAAGGGGGATCGGGACAAGCCTACAAATGGGAAAGTATCTGCAGTGTTAAATGCACCTGGTCTGGGACGAACCTTGCATACTTGCCGCGGGAAGCAGGCGGACAAGTCTCAGCAGGAGTCAAAGCACAGAAGGAGCTGAGGAGCAAAAAGTGCTGACGAGTACAGGGGGGTGCCACTGGGCTAACTTTTATTTTTCAGAACAAGAAGAACAAGGATGGGATTAGCCTACTGCTTAAAGTAGACTGCAGAGGTCGCAAGTGACAGTGAACTGATACAACAGCTCAGGGGCTATTTGCTTCTGTTTAGGATGGGAAGGGGAAGGATTTCAAACTGGGAGATGGCAGAACACAGAGTTAAGAGATGGAGAAGGCGATGACACCCCACTCCAGTACTCTTGCCTGGGAAATCCCATGGATGGAGGAGCCTGGTAGGCTGCAGTCCATGGGGTCGCTGAGGGTCAGACACGACTGAGTGACTTCACTTTCACTTTTCACTTTCATACATTGGAGAAGGAAATGGCAACCCACTCCAGTGTTCTTGCCTGGAGAATCCCAGGGACAGGGGAGCCTGGTGGGCTGCCGTCTATGGGGTCACACAGAGTCAGACACAACTGAAGTGACTTAGCAGAGTTAAGAGACAGGATGGCTGCCTGGGGCCTGGGCAGAATTGAAAACTCTTCATCACTTTCATGAGCGCAATCTCTCCAGGCTCAGACAAACCCTTCCTCTGGGGCAGTAACAATTTACACATAGGGTCTCAGAGCTACTGTTAGAAATCTCTGAGGACTCATGGAAAGAGAAGTACTAGAAGAGCAAAGGGGCATATTTTATCCCAATTTTCAAAACTGTTTGAATTCTGGATGTGAATAATCTATTACCAAACTGATTATTAAACAAATTGGTAAGCTCTTATGAAAGAATGAGATCATTGCTAACATTGGAACATTGGTTTGCTAAGCTCAAATTTCCTTAAAGTTTAAGGGTTAACCTAACTAGATTTATTGGTGGGGTAAGGAGGTCAGATGCGGAAGTAGAGATTAGGTGGCAATAAGGAATGCTATAACCATGGGTTGTCTTGATGTTGCAAAGTATTTGACAAAATTTCCCAAGATCATTTCATGGATCAAGATAGTAAATGTGAGCAGAGGATAATACTTTTGGGTAGAATTGTAACTAATCAGGTTCCAACTTGCATAATTAATGAAAACACCATTCTGCCAGTTGCCTCCATTGGCATGCTACATGTCTCTAGTTTTATTAACAGTTATTAATACATTCTCCCTGATGACATGGATGAGGATCCGGAAAGGAGGCCTATCAAATAAAAGCAGATGATACAAGTCTGGGAGGGACAGCTAATGCTACACATTACAGAGTTAAGATTCAAAATTTTTCTAGCCAGGTAGACCAAATCAATGAAATAGAAACTTTAGAAGATGAAATATTTAAAATCTTCATTTATAGATGTAAAGGAGAGTTTGACAGGAAAGGTTTCCTATGTGGAAAAGATCTAGGGATTTTAGTTAATGACAATAACATCACATTCTGAAGTTCTACATTGACATGAACTTTGGGGGAACACTATCCAGACCAGTACAAGTACTATATACTGATCTTTGATTTGGGGAAATCAATTTGGGCTTCCCTGATGGTTCAGTGGGTAAAGAATCTGCCTGCAATGCAGGAGACACGGGAGACTTGGATTCAATTCCTGGGTCGGGAAGATCCCCTGGAGAAGGAAATGGTACCCACTCCAGTATTCTTGCCTTTAAAAATCCCATAACAGAGGAGCCTAGCAGGCTACAGTCCAAAGGGTCACAGAGTCGGACATGACTAAACAACTAAGCACGAGCACTGTCTTTATCTTACCATCTGTGGTGGTGTGTTAACTAGAATATGAATTTCTTATAGAAGTCTTTTGCTATACTTTAAAGCATTTTTATTCCTATATCACCTGGGAAGAAGAAAACCTGATAGCCCTTTTTGTAATTTAATAATGATTTACTGACATTCAAGCTAACTTGTGCAAGTGAAGTTTTCCATTTTAAATTTAAATTTACCAAGTACAAATATCAGTTTTAATTGAGATACAAATATATACAGTGAAATGCACAGGTCTTAAAGGTATAGCTTAATGAGTTTTGCCAAATATATACCAATGTAATTCATATATCCCCAGCAAAATACAGAACATTTTATTCAACTCAGAAAGTTCCTTTATGCCTCTTTCCAGTCAATTGCACTCCTCCAAAGCCAACCATTGCTCTGATTTCTATCACTGTAGATTAGTTTGTCTATCCTTGAGTTTCATATAAATGGAATTATACACTAAGTGGGCCTTAGAAAGCGTCACTACAAACAAAGCTAGTGGAGGTGATAGAATTCCAGTAGACCTATTTCAAATCCTGAAAGATGATGCTGTCAAAGTGCTGCACTCAATATGCCAGCAAATTTGGAAAACTCAGCAGTGGCCACAGGACTGGAAAAGGTCAGTTTTTATTCCAATCCCAAAGAAAGGCAATGCCAAAGAATGCTCAAACTACCGCACAATTGCACTCATCTCACACGCTAGTAAAGTAATACTCACAATTCTCCAAGCCAGGCTTCAGCAATAGGCGAACCGTGAACTTCCTGACGTTCAAGCTGGCAGAGGAACCAGAGATCAAATTGCCAACATCCGCTGGATCATGGAAAAAGCAAGAGAGTTCCAGAAAAACATCTATTTCTGCTTTATTGACTATGCCAAAGCCTTTGACTGTGTGGATCACAATAAACTGTGGACAATTCTTCAAGACATGGAAATACCAGACCACCTGACCTGCCTCTTGAGAAATCTGTATGCAGGTCAGGAAGCAACAGTTAGAACTGGACATGGAACAACAGACTGGTTCCAAATAGGAAAGGGAGTACATCAAGGCTGTATATTGTCACCCTGCTTATTTAACTTATATGCAGTGTACATCATGAGAAATGCAGGGCTGGATGAAGCACAAGCTGAAATAAAGATTGCCGGGAGAAATATCAATAACCTCAGATATGCAGATGACACCACCTTTATGGCAGAAAGTGAAGAACTAAAGAGCCTCTTGATGAAAGTGAAAGAGGAGAGTGAAAAAGTTGGCTTAAAGCTCAACATTCAGAAAACGAAGATCATGGCATCCGGTCCCATCACTCCATGGGAAATAGATGGAGAAACAGTGGAAACAGTGTCAGACTTTATTTTGGGGGGCTCCAAAATCACTTCAGATGGTGACTGTAGCCATGAAATTAAAATTGGAAGAAAAGTTATGACTAACCTAGATAGCATATTGAAAAGCAGAGATATTATTTTGCCGACTAAGGTCTGTCTAGTCAAGGCTATGGTTTTTCCAGTAGTCATGTATGGATGTGAGAGTTGGACTATGAAGAAGGCTGAATGCCAAAGAATTGATGCTTTTGAACTGTGGTGTTGGAGAAGACTCTTGAGAGTCCCTTGGACTGCAAGGAGATCCAACCAGTCTATTTTGAAGGAGATCAGCCCTGGGATTTCTTTGGAAGGAATGATGCTAAAGCTGAAACTCCAGTACTTTGGCCACCTCATGAGAAGAGCTGACTCATTGGGAAAGACTTTGATGCTGGGAGGGATTGGGGGCAGGAGGAGAAGGGGACGACCGAGGATGAGATGGCTGGGTGGCATCACTGACTCGATGGACGTGAGTCTGAGTGAACTCCAGGAGTTGGTGATGGACAGGGAGGCCTGGCGTGCTGTGATTCATGGGGTCGCAAAGAGTTGGACACAACTGAGTGACCGAACTGAACTGAACTGATACACTATGTATTCTTTGGCATCTGGCTTCATTAATTCATTAAGTATATTTTTGATTGTATCAGTAATTCATTTCTTTTTATTGCTGGTTACTATTCTGTTGTATGAATATTCCAGTCTGTTAATCCATTCACCTGTTGATAGACATTTGGGTTATTTCTGTTTTTAAGCTATTTTGAACAACTTTGATGGAAAGATTCATGTACGAGTCTTTTGTGGGCATATGTTTTCATTATCTAAGGTAAATACCTAGGAGTGGACTATCTGGTTCATGGGATAGGCTTCAGTTCAGTTCAGTGCAGTTGCTCAGTCATGTCCGACTCTTTGCGACCCCATGAATCACAGCACGCCATGCCTCCCTGTCCATCACCATCTTCCGGAGTTCACTCAGCCTCACGTCCATCGAGTCAGTGATGCCATCCAGCCATCTCATCCTCTGTCGTCCCCTTCTCCTCCTGCCCCCAATATCTCCCAGCATTAGAGTCTTTTCCAATGAGTCAACTCTTTGCATGAGGTGGCCAAAGTACTGGAGTTTCAGCTTCAGCATCATTCCTTCCAAAGAAATCCCAGGATTGATCTCCTTCAGAATGGACTGGTTGGATCTCCTTGCAGTCCAAGGGACCCTCAAGCGTCTTCTCCAACACCACAGTTCAAAAGCATCAATTCTTCAGTGCTCAGCCTTCTTCACAGTCCAACTCTCACATCCATACCTGACCACAGGAAAAACCATAGCCTTGGCTAGATGGAACTTGGTCGGCAAAGTAATGTCTCTGCTTTTGAATATACTATCTAGGTTGGTCATAACTTTTCTTCCAAGGAGTAAGCATCTTTTAATTTCATGACTGCAGTCACCATCTGAAGTGATTTTGGAGCCCCCAAAAATAAAGTCTGACACTGTTTCTACTATTTCCCCATCTATTTCCCACGAAGTGATGGGACCAGATGCCATGATCTTCGTTTTCTGAATGTTGAGCTTTAAGCCAAATTTTTCACTCTCCTCTTTCACCTTCATCAAGAGGCTTTTTAGTTCCTCTTCACTTTCTGCCATAAGAGTGGAGTCATCTGCATATCTGAGGTTATTGATATTTCTCCCAGCAATCTTGATTCCAGCTTGTGTTTCTTCCAGTCCAGCGTTTCTCATGATGTACTCTGCATATAAGTTAAATAAGCAGGATGACAATATACAGCCTTGACGTACTCCTTTTCCTCTTTGGAACCAGTCTGTTGTTCCATGTCCAGTTCTAACTGTTGCTTCCTGACCTGCATACAGATTTCTCAAGAGGCAGGTCAGGTGGTCTGGTATTCCCATGTCTTGAAGAATTGTCCACAGTTTGTTGTGATCCACACAGTCAAAGGCTTTGGCATAGTCAATAAAGCAGAAATAGATGTTCTTCTTGAACTCTCTTGCTTTTTCCATGATCCAGCGGATGTTGGCAATTTGATCTCTGGTTCCTCTGCCTTTTCTAAAACCAGCTTGAACATCAGGGAGTTCACGGTTCACGTATTGCTGAAGTCTGGCTTGGAGAATTGTGAGCATTACTTTACTAGCATGTGAGATGAGTGCAATTGTGCGGGATAGGCTTATGTTGAGCTTTATAAGGAACTGCCAAACAATTTTCCAGTGGTTGTGCCCTCTTCACTCCACCAGCAGTGTGAGTATCCATATCCTCACTTTCAGTGCTGTCAGTCTTTGATTTCAGTCATTTTAGTGGGTGGAATTTAATCTTCATCTCCTAGATGAGTAGAGCTGTTGAACACCTTTTTTATGTGTATACTGGCTGTTCACGCATCTTCTGTTTAAAGTACATGTTCAAGTCTTTTGTCTGAATTTTATTGAGTTATTTGCCTTTTTTATTATTGAGCTGTATGAATTCTTTATATATTTTAGATACAAGTCCTTTGTCAAATTCCTGTACTACAAAATTTCTCTCAGTCTTGCCTATCTACTCTCTAACTAGTGTCTTCTAATGAGCAGAAATTTTGGTTGTCTTTTTTTTTTCATTGAAGTCCAATATAGCAAACTCTAGTTGATTAGTGAGTTTTGTGCCCTCTCCAAGGAATGTTTTTTCACCCCAAGATCATGAAGTTATTCTTTTGTTTTTGTCTAATTTAGAAGCTTTGTGATTTTACTTACTACAGTTTATGCCTCAGTTCAGTTCAGTTGCTCAGTCATGTCCAACTCTGCGATCCCATGGACTGCAGCACACCAGGCTTCCCTGTCCATCACCAACTCCCAGAGCTTACTCAAAGTCATGTCCATCAAGTCGGTGATGACATCCAACCATCTCATCCTCTGTCATCCCCTACTCCTCCTTGCCTTCAATCTTTCCCAGCATCAAGGTCTTTTCCAGTGAGTCACTTCTTCACGTCAGGTGGCCAAAGTATTGGAGTTTCAGCTTCAACATCAGTCCTTCCAAAGAAAACCCAGGACTGATCTTTAGGATGGACTGGTTGGATCTCCTTGCAGTCCAAGGAACTCTCAAGAGTCTTCTCCAATACCACAGTTCAAAAGCATCAATTCTTCAGTGCTCAGCTTTCTTTATAGTTCAACTCTCACATCCATACATGACTACTGGAAAAGCCATAGCTTTGACTAGATGGACCTTGGTTGGCAAAGTAATGTCTATACTTTTTAATACACTGTCTAGGTTGGTCATAGCTTTTAGGTCTATGATTCATCAAATTAACAATTGTGTTTGGTGTGGAGATAAGATTCAGAATTCATTCTTCCCCCATACAGATATTAGGTTATCCCCAAAACAATTAGTTCAAAAGCTTTCCTCTCTGTTGAATTGCTTTGGTGCCTTTGTCAAAAATCAATTTACTGTATAAATTTGAGTCTATTTCTGGACTATCCTGGTGCCAATGTCAAATTCTTTTGGTTACTATAACTTTATAGTAAATTTTAAAATCAAGTAATGTGAGTACTCCAACTTCATTTTCCTTTTTCAAGTTTATTTCGTGAGTTTCCACATAAGTACCAAAAAAATCTGCTTTTTTTTTTTTTGGCTGCGCTGCATGGCTTGCACATTCTCAGTTCCCTGAACAGGGTTTGAATCCAGGCCACAACAGTGAAAGCCCAGAATCCTAACCATTAGGCCATGAAGAAATTTCTACTAGCATTTTAATTGGGACTGCATTGAACCTATATATCAATTTTGGAAAAATTGAAATTTTACTAATATACATGTTATAAGACTCCATATTAGTAAAATTTCAATTTTTCCAAAATTGATATATAGATTCAATGCAATCCCAATTAAAATGCTAGCAGAAATTTCTTCGTGGCCTAATGGTTAGGATTCTGGGCTTTCACTGTTGTGGCCTGGATTCAAACCCATGTATACAGAGTATATCTCTCCATTTATTTATGATTTCTTTGGTTTTTCTTGGAAATATTTTTGTAGGTTTTTGGTGTAGATATCTGGTCATTTAGAAGTAGCTTACTTCTAGTAGAACATATAGTCAGTGTACAAAAGTCAATTGTATTTCTACGTAAAAGCAATAATTGGAAAATGAACCATGCCAGTAGCATCAAACACCAAAATATACATAAAGATATCATGCACATGTTTTACTAAATGTATCATTAAATATGCTTTGGTTTTTGATGCTATTGGAATGGTTCTTTTTCCAGCTGTTACTTTTGTATGGAAGTACAATGACTTTTCCACAATTACTCTGTATTCTACTAGTAAACTACTTCTAACGACCAGATACAGTAAGGGTTTTTTGTACATTCCTTTAGATTTTCTTTATACACAATGCTGTCTGAATTTAAAATTACATTTCTTTCTAATTTTTTAAAAATTTCATTTTCTTGCCTTCTTATAACAGCTGGCACCTCCAGGATGACACTGCACATAAACAGTGAAAGAGGATAGACTGGTTTGTTCCTGATTGTAGGGGAGAAGTTTTTAAATATTTTATCCTTAAGTGTAATATTATTTCATTTTCCATCATTTCAAAACATTTACAACTTCATTTATAATCTCTTATTTAACATAATGGTTATTTGATAGCATATTTTTTATTTTCACATATTTAGGATTTTCCTAATGTTTCTATTATTGACTTTCAAAATATTCTATATGGCTTCAATCCTTTGAAATTTGTTATTATTTTATAGACCAACTTTTGGTCTGTCTTGGTGAATGTTCTATGTACATTTGAAAAGAAAGACTATTCTGCAGTTGTAGGGTATAGTGTTCTATAAATATTAATTAGGTTCATTTGGCTGATATGCTATTCAAATCCTCTATACTTTTATAAATTTTTTCTGTACTTGTTGTTCTACCGTATACTTGAATGTGCAGTATTAAAATCTGCAACTTTCTGACAGATCTTATAACATGTACTTTGAGACTGTTGCTGAGGTATAGATACATTTAAGATTTTAATGTCTTCTTGATGATTTGACTGTTTTATCATTGTATCTCTATTTCTGATAAAACTGATTGTTTTTAAGTCTACTTTGATATTAACATGGTCACTCCATCTTATGATTAATGTTTGTGCAATTTATATTTTATTGATCTTTTACTTGTAACCTATCTTCAGTTTTATATTTAAAATGTGTCTCTGGGGCTAGCTTGCTAGGTTTGTTTTATTATCCAATCTGACAGAATTACTGCCTATATGTATGAGGTATTTGGTCCATTTGTATTTAATGTAATTATTGAAAGTGTTGACTTTGGGTCTACCATCTTGCTATTTGTTTACTACTGGTCCTTTATTTCTGTTTTCCTACTTTATTTTGTGTTAATTTTCAAATTTTATTTTACCTTTGCCTTTCAGTTTTGAGCTGTTTGCTTTCTTTCTTAGTTGTTTTCAAGTTCACTCATCATTTGTTCTTCAATGGCTAATCTGTTGTTAAGGCCATCCAAGCATGTCTTGTATTTTATTTTTTTTGTCTTGTATTTTATGTCTTATATTTTATTTTTGTATTTTATTTTACTTTTTAGCTTTAGAATTTCAATTTCCATTTATTTTTATTTC